>PVKP010031669.1:0-26702 GCA_004027715.1 Plecturocebus donacophilus | reverse complement strand
GTCAGTGCCTGGGTCAGTACCTGGGTCTGTGTCCTGGCTCAGTACCTGACTCAGTACCTGGCTCAGTACCTGGGTCAGTACCTGGCTCAGTACCTGGGTCAGTACCTGGGTCAGTACCTGGGTCAGTGCCTGGGTCAGTACCTGGGTCTGTGTCCTGGCTCAGTACCTGGGTCAGTACCTGGGTCAGTACCTGACTCAGTACCTGGCTCAGTACCTGGGTCAGTACCTGGGTCAGTACCTGGCCGGCACCTCAGCCCCCAGGAAGCCTCCTCCACAGGCAGACAGGGAGCAAGCCCCCGGCCATCCTGCTTCTGTGGAGCCCCAGGAGCAGGAAGATGGGGGCCATGATCTTGCTTCGGAGCCTCACAGAGGTCGCCTGTCTCCCTGAAGCACGGCCCGCGAACACACCTGTGCTTCTAGGCGGATGCCGTGTTTATTTGACACACCTGCTTCACTGTCGGCACATCTGTGAGTGGCTGAAAGCAGCTCGTGTTGATGGGCATGTCTAGGCTGACGGGGCTCAGGTAACACACCCAGTGAAGATCACTCAGGGACGCCCGCGTACCGCAGGGAAGCCGGCTGGCCTGCTGAGTCCCCAGAGCGGGCGCTGGGCGTTCTCCCGGCCCGGGGCGTCTCAGAGCCCACCTGGCCGCCGCCCTGGGCAGCAGGGGCCTAGAACCGGCTCCCGCGCCTGGTGCTGGCAACAGCGAGGCCCCTGGCTGGCACCGAGTCCCGTCCCCGCACGCGCATGTGGGGTCTGCAGCCGCGACAACGCCTCTCCAATGTCACGGCGGCTCCCAGCTCCCACCCCGGTCCGTCCGAGCCTAAAGCGGAGTGCGTTTTGATGTGAAAGCCCGGAAGGTGCCGGGCGGCGTCTGCGCGTCCTCCGGCCTCCCGGGCCTTCTCAGACACGCGGCGTGGCCGTGGGTCCTCACTCAGGGGCCGAGGGACGAACGCGGAGCGGCGCGGTGTGGGTGGCGGGGACTCCGCGCGTGTCCCAGGCCTCACGCTGCCTGCTTTTCTGAGCCGCCCGGGTGCTCAGTGAAGGCTTCCATCTGCCTCGTCACCATTGTAACCGTGACACAGGGCGGAGGCCGGTCACACGGTCCGGAAGGCAGGCTCTCGGGGTGCGCGCCCCACCCAGCTCTGGCTCTGCTCGAGGCCGTCTGAGATGTCTGAGGACGCACACAGCCAGGACATGTATGTAAAACAAAGAAAATGGCACTTGTGTCACGTAGATAAAAACTGTGGCACTTCAGGTCATTCTGTAGAAAGCGTCCTGACTTTAGAACTTTCCACAGATGAACGTGTTTTTAGGTCCCACCACGGCAAACGCACAAGGCGGGCGCATTCCCGTCCCGAGGGTGCGAAGACACATTGTCATCCACCCTGAAGTCTCCTTATCTCGAAGCAACTGTTTCCGTCTCCTCGAGGCTGGCAAACGGCGGGACACCTGTTTTCTGGGTCACGTGTCAAAGGAGCATGAATGACCGGCGCTGGCAAAGGACTCACGGACTTCCCGCCGCCCCGTCCGGCCACGCGGCTCCCTCGGGGAGGAGACACAACGACGGCGCCCTTCGTCCTGGAAGGAAGCAGGCCCCCGCTCCGAGGGAGGGGACCCGACGCCGCACGGCCGCTCCCGCCTCCGAGGCCGCCTCTCCCGGTCACTCCCCGTCTTCAGGGGCCTGCGGCGGCCGAGGAAACGCCTCCTCCTCCGCGTCCCGGGCCCGTCCTGTGGCCGTCGCAGCTCCATCGTTCTTCAGTGTCCACCGGCCCCGCAGGGCGCGGCTGCTCTACCGCGTCTTCGCTTTTCTCTTGGCAACGAAATTCCTTTTTTCCTTTTTTCTTTTTTGCATGTTATTGGATCCCTAACTCACACTACCAACCAAAGCCCCCGTTTTAGATGAAATGTCTTAACATTTTGAATAAACCCCGGACACTATTGAGACCCACCCATGACATCAGACGTCCCGGCTCCCTTCTGGACGTGCCCTTAACAGATCTCCTCAGGCGTCGAAACCGTCCGGCAGAGGGACCCGGCATGACGCCATCTTAGGAAACGGACTCTGGCCGGCGGCGGCCGCGCTCCGGCTTCCCCTCCGGGCCCTGGGCGGCTGCTCACGGCGGGAGCCGTCCCGGAGAAACCGCTCTCGCGCCTCTTCTGTCCCGGGGACGCACAGGCTCCTCTCGGGTCCTCGCGGGCCGGGCCCCGCCTGGGCGTCCGCCTGCCGGGGAGCAGCTGCTGCGCTGTGGGGAGCGGGGAGGCCGGAGCCGACTCTGCGGCCCCAGCACTGCGCAGGGGCCCACCCGGGACAGAGAGCGCGCGTGTGAATGAAACATGGCCGGGTTTTCCTGTTTTAAGGGAGAACTGCCGTTCGCACCAAGCACCGGGTCCGGGCGGCGCGTCGCTCCGCGCAGATGCTGTTTGGCTCCGCAGCGGCCGCCGTGAACCCGCCCCGGGGCGTTCGCGGGTCTGTCCGCGCGCACACCAAGCGCTTTACCGCGTGATCCAAAACCGTGCGGGCGGGGCCTGTCCGCGTGGCGCTGCCTTCCCGGGAGGAAGAAGGTCAGGAAGGGCGTCCCCAGGCCGGCTGCGCGCAGGGGCGCTGGTCTGAGTCCCCCCCGGCGTCCGCGGGCGGTGACGCCCCCCAAGCCGCGGACGGGGCAGGCAGGGGGGAGACCGTGGGCGCGCCCCGCGCTGCGCATTCGGGGCCTCATGCCTCGGACAAACCAGGCGGCGCCTCCGGGGGCTCCCACGGTTCAGCCGGGAGGGGAACCCGCCGCGGGGTGACGCGGATGCGACACCGGCTGTCAGCGCCTCGGCTCGGAAATGGACACTCACAGGCCATTTATAAAACCGACAAAAGTTCTTCGGCGAATGCCAGGAATCACTGAGGATTTTCAGAAGGAAAACCGGAATATGTGTTGTGTAAATAATAGATAAAGAATAAAGAGGAGTCCATGAGCGTCATCCAGCAGCAAGCCCCCTGGGGAGTCATGGAACCCGAAAGCCCAAGGTGCGGAGCCCGATCCATTAGGCAGGAGCTTAGGGGCGCGGCGCCGTGGGGAGGAGCGCGCGGGGGCCGAGGCCGCAATAGGAGCCGCGGAGGGAGGAAATGCCGCGTGTCGCCGCTGCGCGTGACTTCAGGGCGCGCCCAGTCCCTCCCTCACACCTGCGATGGCGCCGGAAGGCCGTGCCCGCGGCGGGGCCGCCAGTCAGAGCCGCCTGCAGGTGCCGCCCTGGGCGCCGCGGAGCTGGGGCCGGGGGTCCCTGACCCCGCGCCTCGGCCTGCCTGGAAGTCGGACCTTGTCTGTAAAGGTGAATATTGTATTGAAAAAAGTTCCTTTCTTAAGCCGCAGTCAGGGCAGACTTTAAAAATACAGGTTCAAATCATCATGGCGTTGTAAGCCTTGCACCTTTCCATTAAAAAGGAGAAAACCGGGGCCCGACGCCCTCGTCCTCACGGCAGGGACGTCGTCGCGATGGCTGCCGCCCGGTCCTGCTGACTTTGAGCCGGGTTCAGGGCCGGGCCGCGGCCGGGCGCGGGGCCTTCGCGGGCGCAGTTCCACGTCCTCCGCGCTGAAGGCGGGACTCCCGGGACGCGTCCGCTTCCCCTGATGACGACCGCGGCTGGGGTCCCCGGCAGCAGGGGGGAGGCGGCGCGCGTGGGGCCGTCTCGCCGACCCCACGGGCCCCACGGCCTCAGCACCGCGGCGCTAGCCGAGCTTCTACGGCAAATGAGCCAGAGCCAGGCGCGGTCGCGTGAATTTTCCGTCTGGGTCGCTTTGCTGTCACCGTGCCCGGTTCTACAGCGACGTCCACAGGACCCTCCCAAGCCTCAAACACGGCTCCCGTACCTGAGGGGCAAAGTCACCTGGCTTCGTCCGGGTGGTGAGAACGCGCCTTCGCGCCCACCGGCCTCCGCTCTTCAAATCCGGTGGTGTGCTCTGACCACCGGACGCGCTCCTTTCTCTCCTTGTGCTTCCCTTTAAACAATGTCCTTGGTAGGAAACACACGTAAAATCACACTGCACATCTTTAAAGTAACTATTTTCATGACGGAAAGGACTCCGCGTTAGAGTTTGCTGGAGTGCAGGTACGCATTCTAAGAATGACACTGTTGCTTTATTATTCACCTGTCACATGGGAAATCCTTAGGGAACTTGAAAAATGGGCAATTAGGATATATTTCTGTTCATGATATTAGTTGTTTTATGAACATGGGTGTTTCCTATGTGTTCAAAAGGGCTAGAATGTGGGCTTATTAGAATCTTTTTTACAGATCAAATGTATAGCTGTCTTCAAATGAAAAGTTTACGGAACGATACAATTCATTGAGCACACACGTTTCCTCTTTCAGCCTCTGATCCCAACCAGATACCAGGAAACAATCAAAGCTAAAAATAAATTAATGCCCGGGAAGTGCCAGAGGCAAACAATGCCGCATCTTTCTCAGGCTCCACAATCGCAAAGACAAGCCCTTGCATCAGACTGTCTGTCCACAAGAGGCCAATGGAAAATCGTAAACACAAAGTTACATTAACTAGCAGCATTGGCGAGGCGCCCCAGGATGTCCGCCTCCTCTGAGATGCAGCTGTCACGTTCCTCGCGGGTCCTGCCCTTAAACTGAAACGCCTTAGACAACCACGAGCACTCACAGGAAGTCTCCCAAAGAGAAGAAACGCAGGCAGCCTAGGGACGTCAGAAGCTGAAGAAAAACAGACTTGCCCCCACCCCCACCCCCCGGAGCTCCCATCCACCCAGGACAGGTGAGTTCCTGGGTCTCCTGCAGCTCCCAGTCCACTTAGAACAGGTGAGTCTCTGGTCCTCTGAAGCTCCCCTCCACACAGGACAGGTGAGTCCCTGGCCCCCTGAAGCTCCCATCCACGCAGGACAGGTGAGTCCCTGGCCCCCTGAAGCTCCCATCCACGCAGGACAGGTGAGCCTCTGACCCCCTCGCTTGTTCTATCCAAAACAGGTGAGTTCCCCGACTCCCTATTTGTTATCATAGATTCCAGACAGGAGCTGTAGAAGCTCTAACCAAACTACTAATGCTCAAGGTGCAAGAGCTTCAAGGGGCTCCCCTCCCTTTGTCAAAGGGTTGGGCCAAGGTTGCCTAACCACAGAAAACAAAAGGCAGTAGCTGTCCTGCTTCAGAAAACATGAAGCACTGGTTTGAGAGGTAGAAGAGAAAGCTGATTTTCTGCGTCTCTCTTTGCCTCTGGTGGGTGGAGTTGGGCAGAGTGGGGCCCGTGTCTGCACCCCCCGGGCAGACGCAGAAGGCTCGATGCCTCTCGGGGTCTGCACTGCGGCATTGCGGGGGGCCTGGTCTCCCATCCCCGTTACAAGGACGCAGAAGTGCACTGGTTCCTCCCCAGGGTAGTGTCGGTGGGTCCGTCCTCACCCGGCACCAGTGGCATCTAGAACTGTGATGAGTCGTGTATGCGTACCCTAAGTAAATTATACCGAGTTGTGTATTCAAAACACCATAATTAAGAATAGAATCCCGTAAAGGGGCTCATGTCTCTCAAAGGAAGGTAAGAAAATAAAACATAGAAATGAGGAGAATAGAGGAAAAACCCTGGAGACAAACAGTAAGTAGCAGAATTAAGCCCTAAAATATCAGTAAATACCCTTACTGTGAAGGGCCTAAATACACCAATCAAAAGTGAGGTTATCAGAGTGGATAAAAACGTGTTTCAACAATATGCAGTCTATAAGAAACTCACTTAAAATACAACAGTAGGCTGAAAGCAAAAGTATGGGAAAAGATCTACCTAATGTTAACTTTTTTAAAAAACAAAAGCAGAAAGGGTATGAACAGACACTTCTCAAAAGAAGACATTTATGCAGCTAACAAACATGAAAAAAAACTCGTCATCACTGGTCATTAGAGAAATGCAAATCAAATTGATAGACTTAATTCTGCTACTTATCTCACGCCAGATAGGATGGCCATCATTAAAAAATCAGGAGACAACAGATGCTGCAGAGGATGTGGAGAAATAGGAATGCCTTTACACTGTTGTGGGAGTGTAAATTAGTTCAACCATTGTGGAAGACAGTGTGGCGATTCCTCAAGGACCTAGAACTAGAAATACCATTTGATCCAGCAATCCCATTACTGGGTATACACCCAAACGATTATAAATCATTCTATTATAAAGACACACTCACGTGTATGTTTATTGCCGCACTGTTCACAATAAGAAAGACTTGGAAGCAACCCAAATGCCCATCAAAGATAGACTGGATAAAGAAAATGTGGCACATATACACCATGGAACACTATGCAGCCGTAAAAAACGGATGACTTCTTGTCCTTTGCAGGGACATGGATGAAACTGGAAACCATCATTCTCAACACACTAATGCAGGAACAGAAAACCAAACACTGCACGTTGTCACTCATAAGTGGGTGTTGAACATTGAGAACTCATGGACCCAGGGAGGGGAGCATCACACACTGGGGCCTGTTTTGGGGGTGGGGAGCTAGGGGAGGGATAGCAGGGGGTGGGGAGATTGGGGAGAGATAGCATCAGGAGAAATACCTGACGCAGATGACGGGGTGATGGACGCAGCAAAGCACCGTGGCACGTGTGTACGTATGTAACAAACCTGCATGTTTTGCATATGTACCCCAGAACTTAAAGTATAATAATAATTTAAAAAGCAGAAGTGGCTAAATTAATATAAGGTATACTTTAGAGCAAAGAAAATTACTAGAGACAAAGAGGAACACCACATTATTATAAAATTATCAGTCCACTTGTAAGACATACACAACAAACATGTAAGCACCAAGCAACAGAACTTCCAAATACATAACGCAAAAACTGATAGAGCTGTTGCTGTTTAATGAGTATAGAATTTTACTTTTTCTAGATGGAAAAGTTCTGGAGATCTGTTGCATAACAATGGAAATACACTTGATATTACTGAGTTATACACTTGAAATGGTAGAGATGATTAATTTTAGTGTTTTTTTTTACCACAATTAAAGAGCTATAAAGCTGAGCAAAGAAATTGTCTTATCCACAATTATAGTTGAGACTTTCAACATTCCACTCTCAGCAATGATAGAACTATTAAACAGAAAATTGGTAAGGAGATAGAAGAAACGAATACCATTCAGTTGTTCAATGAATTTTTTTTGTCATAATATATATCCTTTGTATTAGCTCATTCTCACATTGCTATAAGAAATACCTGACACAGTAATTTGCAAAGAAGTGAGGTTTAATTGGCTCACAGTTCCTCTAGCCTGTATAATGCTAGTATCAACTTGGCTTCTGGGGAGGCCTCAGGAGACTTATAATCATGGAGAATGTGATGGTTCATGTGACTGAATTGAAGGATGCAAAGTATTGATCCTGGGTGTGTCTGCCAAGGTGCTGGCAAAGGAGATTAACATTTGAGTCAGTGGGCTGGGAAAGGCAGACCCACCCTTATCTGAGTGGGCACCATTTAATCAGGTGCAAGCAAGGCCAGAATATAAAGCAGGCAGATAAACATGAAAAGGCTAGACTGGCTTAGCCTCCCAGCCTACATCCTCCTGTGCTGAATGCTTCCTGCCCTCGAACATCAGACTTTAAGTTCTTCAGCTTTGGGACTCAGACTGGCTTTCTTGCTCCTCAGCCTGCAGATGGCCTTTTGTGGGACCCTGTGATTCTGTGAGTTTGATATTCCTTAATAAACTCATATATATATTTATATATATATAAATATATGTTTATTAAAGAGTTTATTAATATTTATCAATTATCAAATCTAATATATATATATATCCTATTAGTCCTGTCCCTCTACAGAACCCCGACTAATACCAGGAAGGTGGAGGCTGAGCTGACACTTCACATAGCCAGAGAAAGATGAAGAGAGATAGGGAGCAGGGAAGTGCCACACACTTTTAAACAATCAGATCTCCTAAAAACTCACTATCACCAGAACAGTACCAAGGGGATGAGGCTAAGCCATTCATGAGAAACCGCCCCTATGATCCAATCACCTCCCACCAGGCACCACTTCCAACACTGGGGACTACGATTAAATATGAGATTTGGGAGGGGATACAGATCCAAACCACATCAACCTCCTACTCAACAACAGAAGAATAATACATGTTTGTCATGTGCTCATGAAAACATAAACCATGATAGTCCACATCCTGTGAGAATTGAAATTACAGAGAATATTATTTGACTAATATGGAATGAAACTATAAGTCAATAAGAGAAACACAGTTGGAAGCTCTCTAAACAATTGAAAATTAAATAACCTACTTAAATATAATCTATGGGTCAAAGAGAAAATCTCAAAGGAAGTAAAAATTCAAATAAAACATTTCAAAATTGGTGATATGCAGGTAAATCAGTTCTGAGAGGGAGATGTATAGCACTAAATTTTTGCTTTAGAAAGTTGGGAAGGTTTTTAATCAATAATCTAAGTTCTTACCTAAAACAAACAGGAAAGAAGAGCAAAATAAACCCAAAGCAAGCAATAGGTAGGAAAAAAAATAAGAATAAAAAACTATGAATTGAATATAGGAAAATGGAGGAATCAGTCAAACAAAAGCTGACGAAAATTGCCAGTAAAACTGGTAAACCTTTAGTAAGTAAAGATTTTTTTAAAAGACCCAAATCACCAATATCATGAGGAAAGTGAGATACCAGTAAATGTACTGCAGCTGTTAAAGGAATCCTAGGGAATATTAACAACACACAGAACCGCAACAACTGAAACAAAGTGGGCTCATTCCTTGAAAAGCAAAAGGTACTGCACTTCACGGCAGGTGAAACAGAAAGTCCAAACAGCTTTCAACTCTTAAATTTAATTTGTACTTAACAACTCCCACCCAAAAATCTTCAGACCTAGATGGAGTTCTTGAAAAACACTAGTAAATATTTAAAGAAGAATTCATGTAAATTTTTTATTATCTCTTTCAGAATATAAAAGAAGCACATTTTGTAATTCTTCTTATGAGCCTCACTTATGAAAATGACAGTCTGATATCACTCATGAACTTAGATGCAAAGTTCCTACACAAAATATTAGGAAAGCAAATCTGCCCATGCATAAAATTACTACACACTACAATCACATCGTACATTTCCCAGGTATGCAAGGCTGGTTCAACCCTCAAAAATCAATCCAGGTAATCCAGCATATAAACACACTGGAGAAGAAAACATGTGGCCATATGGAGTAATTTAGAGAAAGCATTTGACAAATCCCAACACCCATTCATTATAAAATCTCTCCAGCAATGAAGACCCCTCAGGTTGGTGAAGAGCATGTGAGAAATCCAGGGCAGGAATCACATCTGATCATGAGAACCCAATGCATCCCCTCCGAGACCAGGATCCGGCACGGCCATTGGTTCCCACCACATCCACATCTTGCTGGAAGTCCTGGCCTCTGCAATAAGTCAAGAAAAATAAAAACACACAGATTGGAAAGTGTCATGGGCTGAATTCTGACCCCCCAAAATTCATTTTAATCCTACCCCAGTACCTCAGCATGGGACTGTATTTGGAGACGGGGCTTGTCAGAGGTACAGTGACCTCCCTCCAGCCCCGCATGCACAGGGGAGGGTGTGCTCCAACACTCCTCTTGGAGGCCTGGAACCACAGATGGAGCGCACCCTATTTATGCTGCCATTTTTCCTTTTGAGTCGTGATGGCTACTAAGTGACTTCTGGGAGGGAGGTGTACACCACGTGGACACGCCAGACAAAAACACGGTTCACATCCCAGGAGGAGCAGAGGGGGAGCGAGGGAGATTCCATCACACTTCTCAGAACAATGCACAACCTAAAGCTTGGCATTGTTTATTCTGGAATTGTTCATTTAATGTTCTCAGACCATAGTTGGCCACAGGCAAATGAATCCTTAGAAAGCAAAACTGAAAATAAGGGGGGGCCTTACTGCGGTAAGTAATTTAGACAGGGGTCATCAGGGTGGGCACTAATCCAGTGGGGCTGGTGTCCTTATGTGAAGGGGTTAGGACACAGGCAGACACAGAGGAAGAATCGTGTGAGGAGAAGATGGGGTCACAAGCCGAGGAGAAGGTCCTGAAACGGGTCCTTCCCATGCAGCAGGAACCACACCGCTGAGGCCCTGAGCTCGGACCTCCAACCAGAAAATAAATTTCTGCTGTTTAAGTCACCTAGACTGTAGTACTTGTTTATAGCAGCCCCAGCAAAGGAACGCAGAAAGGAAAAATTGAAACTGTTTCTACTTGCAGATGCCGTGCCTGTCTATGTATGAAATCCCTAAGAATCTGCAAAAATCCTGCTAGAACCCATAAGGGATTTTGGTAAGGTCACAGAGGCAAATCCAACACACTAAAGTCAACACGTTTCTCTGTGGTAATGGTGAGCATGTGCAAGTGAAATTGAAAATACAGTAACATTTACAATCACTACAAAAATGTATAATCGGCGTAAATTTAATAAAACATGCACAATAGCTGCATGCTGAGTTACAAAGTCCTGCTGAAAAATCAGTGACCTACATAAATGGAAAACATACCGTTTATGAACAGGAAAGTCCAACAGCATACATGTTGGGGAGAAGCCGTCGGGGACCGCCTGCAGGCGCCTGCATGAAGTGCCGACCAGCTCTGGGAGCAACGAACTGCGGGAAAGTTTTGAAAACGGTCACTTACTAGCTGAGCAAAGAACGTCTCTAGTCGGTCTCACGTGTGTGATTTTACCACACTCACACACAATTTTCTTTTACTTTTTGAGAATGGGCTTAACATTTTTTTACTTTTTAACTAATACTATTTAATCTGGTTTAAAGCTTTCCTTTAAGGGATGTTGTTTTCCATGCTTAACTTTTCATTGCTTTTTAACTAATGTGCGGGCCTTCTTTCATAGCTGATTGAAATTTATTATCTAATTTTACAAAATTAAAGGTAAATAAGGCTTGTGCCAGTACTGTTGCCGTTTAAGGTATTAAGCAGGTATTGCAACTTATCCGTTAATTAGGAAATTCTTTTTTACGGAGGAGCAAAGGTACGTGACTTGCTTTTCATTGCTCCTTGCTAATGCATGCGCTGGCTGTAATTTCTTCTCCATCAGAGATGACTTAAATCACACTTAAAAAGAGCTTTACCTAAGTCAGATTTTAAAAGAGCCACGTTTAAAGGCCTTACACATCCTAAACTTTTTCTTAAATTTTCGCAGAAATCACAATTTTGGATGTTACTTGTTTCGCTGCGGGACACCTGTGGAGAGGAGCGGGCAGGTGAGCTGTGACCTGGTGAGCTGTGACCTGGGCCCGCCCGGCTGCGGCTGAAGCGTCCTGCTGCGTTCTGCAGGTGACGCTCCCCCCCCCACACCGCCCGGCTGCGGCCTGAGGCGTTCTGCAGGTGAGGCTCCCCACCACCCCGCCCGGGCTGAGCCTCTCGGCTTGAACACCGCGGCTGGAGCAGCACGCTTCTCTTATTCCTCCAACAAAGGAACGTCAGGGGATCTGGCCACTCTGATAAAATGCTGAGGGGCTGACAGACCCTCCTTGATGTTTCTAACTGGATTGTCCTCTATGTCCTCAGCGCAGGTACCGTCTCCTTCCTCCCCAGGTCATTCTGTGTAAAGCCTGAAAGACGCAGCGGCAGAAGAACGCGCCGAGGAACCGGCGGAAGCACGCGCTGTGAGGAACCGGCGGAAGCACGCGCTGTGAGGAACCGGCGGAAGCACGCGCTGTGAGGAACCGGCGGAAGCACGCGCTGTGAGGAACCGGCGGAAGCACGCGCTGAGGAAGCGGCGGAAAGAACGCGCTGAGGAAGCGCAGGCGCACTGGACGCCCCGGGCCTCGGGAGGGCTTGACTCTGCGAGTGAGCGACACGCCACACCCTTAAAGGCAAGCGTTAAAGCTAATTAAGCAACATGAGTTAAGTTAAAAAGTAGAGATGCTGAGCCCATTCTCAAACTGTGTGTGGTGAGTGTGGTGAAAACACACAAGACCGACCAGAGGCACTGTTTGCTCGGCGACTGAGCGGCCGTTTGCAGACCTGCCCGCGGTGCGCTGCCCCAGGCTGCTCGGCAGGCCACGCGGGCCCCTGCGAGCCGCTCCCGACACACAGACACGCCAGCCTTCCTAAAGTGCTTCTGTACAGTCAACGCCGTTTCTCTCAAAATCCCAGCAGGGTTCTGGTACGTGTAGACAGCTTTATTCCACAATAATATGCAAGGGCATAGACCCTAAATTAACTGAAAGGACATTTTAAAGGAAGAATAAAGTGGGAGAACTCACTTTCTCAGATTTCAGGGCTGCCATGTAGCTGCACGAACGAAGGCTGTGCTGTTGGCGCAGGACTGGCCACACACGCCAAAGGAACAGAATAGGGAAACCAGAAGTGACCACAGATATGCCGGATGCTTTTCAACAAAGTGCAAAAGCCATGCACAGGGGAAGATTTGCCTTTACGACACATAGTGTCAAAAAACACTACAGCTCATACTTTAAAAATTAACTCAAATCATAGACTTATGGAACAGGTAAGATTACAAAACTTTCAGAAAAAAATAGGAGGAAATCTTAAAGATCTCTAGGGGTAGGTGAAGAGTTCTTAGACTTGACATAAGCAACACAATTGATAACAAAGAGAAATCAATAAATTACAATCCAAATTGAAACATTTTTTCTGCAAACGCCCGTGTTAGGAGGATGAAAAATAAGCTGCAGACAGAGTGAATGCTGCAAAGCACACACCCATCGAAGGCCTCAAATCTGCAATAGAGAAGGGTAGCTGGGTGTGGAGGCTCCTGCCTGTCATCCCCGCACACTGGAGGCTGACACAGGCCCATTACATGGTCAGGGGATGGAGACCAGCCTGGCCAACATGGTGAAACCCCATCTCTACTAAAAGTATAAAGATCAGCTGGGCACGGCAGCGCACGCCTGTCGTCCCAGCGACTCCGGAGGCTGAGGCAGGAGGATGGCTGGAACCCGGAGCTGGAGGCTGCAGCGAGCCGAGATCACACCGTTGCACTCCAGCCTGGCAACAGAGGGAGACTCCATCTCAAAAAAAAAAAAAAAAAAAAAAGAAGAAGAAAGAAGGAAAGAAAAGAAAAAGGCTCCCAACCCCAACAGAAAAGGTAACACAAATGTGTTAGAGAATGAGCCAAGAACATGAACAGATATTTTATGAAACAGAACACGCAGATGGCAAATAAACGCACGCACCGATGTTCACGTCGGTCAGCCACCAGGGAAACATACAGAGAAAGAACCACAATGAACGAGAGGCTGCTGCCCACCCAGCGGGAGCCCCAAGAGAAGAGGGCGGCCAGGGTCAGTCCGCAGAGGGTGCGGTGAACAGGTGGCTCACCCATGGCGGGCACGACTCTCAGTGGGGCAGCCGCTCTGGAAGTAGATTGCCAGTTTCTTAGAGCTACCATGGGACCCAGAATTGGCATTTATACCAGAGAAATGACGCTGCATGTTGACATAGAACTGTACCTGAATAAATGCTTGTACAGGCGTGTTCTCCATAGCCCAGACTGGAAACAGCCCTCACAGCCTTTAATGGGAGGATGCTTAAACTGTGGTGTAACTGCACCCTGGATTCCTCAGCAAACCAGGGACAGACTCCTAAGGCTGAGAAGCCTAGGTGAATCTGCAGGGAATTGTCCTGAGTGAAGAAAGTCCATCCCAAGAGTCACATACCATACAACTGCCTTGACATAACACTCTTGAAACAGATTATAAACAGGTATACATTAGACACATATATGTAATATGTAATGCTATGTAGCATTATAAAACAAAATTATTGAGATGGAGTGAGATTAGTGGTTGCCAGAGGAGAGACCTTTGTGGAGACGGAGCTGTTCTTAATTCTGTCGATGTCATTATCCTTGTTGTGATTTTCTACTTTAATTTTGCAGGATGTAACGACCTGCGGAAACCAGTAAAGCGTCCACAGGTCTTTCTTTACATACGATAGCATGCGAATCTACAGCGATCTTAACAGAAACCTTCATTTATCAAAACATGCATCAAATTTAACTAGGAAAGAAGCTAAAACCCAAGGAAAGTGAATGCAACAAACAACAGGGCCTGACAATATCATGAATAACCTCGGAATTTTAATGGCCCTCAAGAATGTTAAAGAGTAACAAATAGGGATTTCAAAATCATTGCAGGCAGTTTAACAGGTTTATCTTTGTTTTGTGACCAAATCCCACCAAAATGAAATAAAAAATGAAACCCACAATGAAGAGATGAGAGAGATGAAATGTGAACAGCAAAACAGAGAAGGCAGGGTGATGGATGGAGGCCTGATGGCAGACCAAACACTCCAGGCAGAGCGGAAAGCCGGGCTACGGGCGGGGGAGCTGGAATCGAGCGTCTGCCCAGAGGCATCTCAAGGCCTGGGAGCAGGTCAGTGCACCCCAGAATGCAACTGAGCCTGAAGACGGGCGTGCCATTTGAGTGTGGAGTGCTGTGTCTCCAAGTGTGGTCCCCAGCTAGCCACAGGACATCACCTGGGAGTCCTTAGCAATGCTCCACATGGGCCCCACACTAAACCCCGAGTCAGAACCTCCAGAGGGTGCTGCCCGAAGCTTTGCACGGGCTTCTGAAGCTCCCCAAGTCTGGGACTTGCTGCTGTGTGAGAAAATGTGTGCGTCCCAGAGTTCCTTTGGCACCACAAAAGCCTGGCCACTAGCCTGTCCAGCTCAGCAGAAGCCCAGAGCCACAGAAGTGCTTCTCAGACTTCCACGAGCATCGAGATGCTGGTTAAAATGCAGCCTCCAATCTAACAGGTCTGTGAGCCTGGTGACAAGCGTGGTTAATAAGCTCCCCGGGGACACCCTTTCGACCGTCTGAGGCTCACACGTCGAGTACCAAGGGTCGGGACAGTGGGTCACGTGGCGAGCTCCATCAACTGCCTGGGCTGGCGTCCCACCCTGGAGGTTCCCCTTAATTAGCGTGGTGTGTGGCCCAGGGCTGAGATTTTTAAGGCTCCTGTGTGATTTTAATGGACTGTGGAGGTTGTGGACCTTTGAAGGAGGTGGACTCCAGCACAGCTGAAGGTGAGCATTCCGCACTGAAAGTGGAGAACCAGGGAAAGTTTATAAACTGAAAAGTGAAGCCTGCAGTCTCCTTTTCACACTCAGCCTCTAGACAGAAGCTAATGTGATTACTCTCTGCAGGGCGAACTTGTCCAAGTGAAAAGAAACACAGCACACAGCACTTGCGTCCCAGCCTGGTCAGGCAATGTGCTCCATTCGTGCACAAATTGGTTAAGTAAAAGATTAACCAGGCAGTTAATTTTCAATTTGAAATTGTAAATGGTAGATGTAACTGTTTCCACAAAATCCCCCCAATATCTGGGAATCAACTTACGAAGGATGCAAGGTTCATGACTGGGCAAAATTATAAGCCTCAGAACGTAAAAGTCAGGCTACCTAAAGAGACAGTCTTACTAGGTAGAAGAAGTCACCATTTTAAACTGTCAATTCTTCCCAAATTGCACCACTGAATCCATTAAATTGAAAACATTTATTCATTCAAATTTTCCAATCTTCAGTAGGAGTTTTTAATGACACTTGAGGAGCTGATTCTAAAATGTATGTGAAATATGCACAAGTGTGAACAGTAACGTCTTCGCATAGGTGAAAGGGTGCTCCCTGCTCCCAGGCGGGCGAGGAGGGCACCTGCTGGGGACTGTCCCTGACCTCCCAGAGTGCTCTGGGCCTGTGTCTCCACCGCGCTGTCTCGAAGCCCCTCGGCACCTGCAATGAGGGCAGGCAGCTCAAGGCGCCCGCAGAGGAGCTCAGGTGAGGACGGCGCTTCTGAACTCGGAGTGCACTCTGCTACACCTGCAGCAAACACAGCCATACAGCCAAGACACGTGCAATGTGAGGGCCACCACCGTCGCTCCCTGGAGACACGAATGTATAATCGCGAGTGTGCGGAAGTCATCGACTGCTAGTACAAGGGATTATCCTTTAGATTACTTATCAGCATCAGGTCAGTACAGTCCGATGACTCCAATGCCCTGGTGAAGAGAGTCTTGCTGATGTGCTGCAGCGTGCCGAGCCTTGGCCATTACTGAAGCTCCTGAATCGCTCCTGCTAATGTCTGCCTCAGGACTCTATCTCACTATATATCTTTTGCTCATTAACTCTGGTTATTTTTTTAAATTTAAATTAACATTTTCCAATCTTATTTTTCCGTTTTATGTATCTCTTTGGTCTGATATTTTTGTTCCTGTTAAATTTATGCTATTATTTCTAAAACTCCAAGACATTAACCTTGAAGCTTGAGATCAGCTATAACAATCTAATGTTTCCCATAATGACTAGTTTTGTTGATTTTTAGTATTTTTCACCTAAAAATTTAGTGTCAGAAAATTATCTTGTAAAGAATAAAGAGCATAGCATATGTTAAAAGCCAGCACAGTTCCCATAGCCAGTGGATACTCAAGGACTATACAGAACACATTTCCAAAACCAGATAATCAGGTTTTTAAAAATTATCTTCATGTTAATAAATTATGAGGAATCACAAACCATAAGAAGATAGCCCAGTCAGTCACGTAAACATATCAACATTCCTTTTTATCACTGGAAATCACTGAATATCTTAGGAACTAATAAAGCTACATTATCCTCCTGTCTAATTCAGATAAATTAAGTTTCTTAAGGGTAAGAATTACTGGCGAAGTGGCCAACACTAACTTCCAGGCCATTTCTCAGAGCACCATTGTGTATATTTTCTCTCAGGTGTAAATTATGTTTGGTTTATGTCCTGATGTGGTTTGGCTCTGTGTCCCCACCCAAATCTCGCGTTGAATTGTTATCCCCAGTGTTGGAGGTGATTGGATCATGGGTGTGGACATCTCCCTTGCTGTTCTGCTGACAGTGAGTGAGTTCTCACAATATCGGGTTGTTTAAAAATGTGTATTCCCTCCCGCTTCACTGTCTTCCCCCTGTCCCATCATGTGAGACGTTCCTGCTTCCCCTTTGCCTTCCGCCATGATTTTAAGTTTCCTGAGGCCTCTTCAGCCATGTGTCCTGTACAGCCTGTGGAACAGCGACTCAATTAAACCTCTTTTCCTTCCAAATTACCCAGTCTCATGTAGTACTTTATGGCGGTGCCAGAACAGACTAATACATGCCCCGACCTCATAATGCATGTCTACGTAGTAAAAAATAAACTGAGTTGATTATTAAGATGGTATAAAAAGTTGACTTGATAAAATTAGTTCGATGTCAAAATTCCTAAGTGTGTGACGTGTTGCATCATTTGAAATTTGTGTGAAACATATATAATAAACTTTATGTTTTTCACATTTTCTAGTAGTTCAATTGAGTTCTGCAACTTTTTTAGATTTGTATGATTTCCTTATTTGGTATTTGTAATCCTTCTCTTTGTTTTATAATGTTCTCAAGTTAAACTAAATCTTATTCAATGGCATCTATCTATCCCAACAACAAAATCTTAAAATCTTGAAACTAGAAGCAGCAATTTCAGGCAAAAAAAAAAAAAAAAAAATAGAAAGAATGGTTGAATCTTCAATAGCAGAAGAGAGACTCCTGTCTCTTCTCTATTCCAACAGACATCAGGAAGTTTCCTTTAGAGACTCAACCAGAGAGATTCCAGACAAACGCTCGGCGTGGCTGAGGGCTGAGGCGATGTGCAGTGCACAAACCTTGGGAACAGGCAAAGTCCTAAATTCCGAATGCTAAGGTCATGGGTTCCTTTCCTATCCTCTGCATCTAGAAAGCTGTCAGGCAGAGACATGGCCACCCTCACAGCCCTGGCCCCCCACACCCACACACAGCAACAGGACAGTGGGGGTATCTGGAGGGGAAAGCTTCCCCAAAACATACTATCAGCGTTCCTCAAAAACAGGTGGGTCCCACAGGAGCATCTGACCATATAGCGCACAAACCCCAGAGTGAGCTTCTGGTTATAAATTCCATAGCCTTCCTCTTTAATATAATCACCAAGTATTACAAAAATACCTCTAAAATAAACAAAATAAATCAACAGAAGAAAAAATTTTCATTTCATAAGGTCCAGTGAGGTCAGAACAAGTTTTGTGCCTTCTGTCCATGCACTGGAGAGGCGGTGGAGTAATGCGAGCGTGTCTTGGCAGAGGGGAAGCTCTTTCCTGGGTCAGGCACTGGAGCTGGTGTGGTTGTCTGCCCCGGGTTCCAGAAAGACTCCTCGCCTGCGTTAATGCCGGTCCCTGACCAGGAATGAGCAGGTCTCCAAGGTCTACATTACAGAGACTAAAATCAAATCACAGTCACCCAGAGACTCGCTTCCCACGTGTGGCCGGGGGAAGGGATACTTCTTCAAAACTCTCCTAACTTGACTTTTCACACACATGGAAAAAGACATGGCCACTGTATCATTTTTATGGCCATGAAGATGCACAAGCTTTCTGGGAACGGGCTCAATGTGCAAAGGCCCCGCAGACCACGGGCCTCACAGGCCACGGCAGTGCATCAGGGCGAGAACGCGGGGCTGGGCAGCCTTTACCCACTCTAACTGCTCGTGTCCTTGTGTTGTGGATAGAAGAGGTATTGGCAAGTTAAACAAAGCCACGTGTGGGAGCATACTCGGAAGTGAACCGCGTGAAGAATGTGTCTGGGAGAGTCTGCGTGAAGTGTGCGTGCACAAGGCAGTGGCGGCCTGCTCTAGTGGCTGGCGATGAGCTGGACTGAGCACCAGGCTGCAGAGACACCGGGCGCTTCATGGCGCGTGTCCTGTGGGTTCACAGTGCGAACTCGATGGGTAGTTTCCACTTGCGAGCACTCATTATGCTTTTAAAACATGAGTTTTCTATAATGCAGATATAAGGTATTGAGCTCAATGTTATGGAGAACTAAAGGTGGAGAAAACAAGTCTCTATGATGGGAGAGTTTTAAAGAAATAAATTTTTGTGGGTTTGAGAATGTTTTAGAAGTGAAAAGCTCAGTGTAAATAGTCCTAGTAGTAGTAGTAATAATAATAATAGTAATATAAGGAGTGACGGTATTCCCAGAAGGAACTGACTAGAGCTCCTTGACATTCTTGCACCTACAGAATCTAATATTTGGACATTAGCTAATGATGCATAATAACAAAGAAAGTGCAAAGCTACTAACCCAAAATTTAGCACGCTAGTTTATTTTTCTAGATCTGTTATTTTTCTCTATGAATATTTTATTTCTGAGGGCCTCTTAGAATTATGATAATGTAATGCAAATTAATACAGTATTATCAGAGTCTATTATCAAGTCAGCGAGAGTAGGAGAGAGGAAGTTTAAAACAAAGTCTCCCAAAATGTAGGTGACACTAAGGCTTTTCACATGGGAATTTGCCGATCAGCTCACCATCATGCTTTACTTAACTTCACCCGCTCGCATTGGGAAATAAAAGGGAAATCTTAAGCCCCCGCTTGACTGCACAGATTCCCTCTTGGGCCGGGGACCGCAGAGCATCCCTGGCGGCTGAAGACAGGACTGTAAGGTCCCTCTGCAGCACCCCACACCCCGCCCTTGCAGCTCCCGGGAACTCGCTGGGGCCCAGCAACCTGGGCTCAGGGCTTGTTAAGCGCTTCTAAGCAGCCTTTCTAATATAGTCTTCCACCCAGAAATGGCTAAACATAAACAGAAGAACGTGGACTGTCCCTGTTCTCTCACTATCCACCAGGGTTCCAAGGCCCTGGCAATGGTGCACCGCACACCTGCAAGTCCTCAGGCCTCTCGTGTGCCCAGGGCAGGGCAGGAACGCGGGAGTGGGTTCTGGACCGAGCTTGCGGCCCTGCAGCCGGGACCCTGACGCCGGCCGCCTGCCATTGCTCTCTGCAGCTCCCCCTGCTCCAGGGACCCCCGTCACTGAGGCAAAACACGTGTTTTCATATTTTGCTCCTGCTTTAACAAATTCCTCCGACCGCCTCCGGCTTTGCTGCAGTTTAAATCCATTGATTCACCAAAAACTGGGCAAGTGTCTGCCGAGTCCAGGCCATCCTAGGAGCCAGGCTGCAGGATGCCTGTGTTGTGTCACTGGTTTCTAGTGCAGCAGGCAGAATGCAGCAGAGAGGGAGGGTGCGTGACGGGCTGGTGGTCTGCAGGTGTGCGGTAACGTGGTTCTACGTGCCTCTCAAGTCGTGTCCCCTCCTCTCACCTGGGACACTGTTTGTGAGGTCTCCGACCTCCTTGACTCTGGGTCTTGAGCCTGCTCTCCACTTTGCACACAGGGACCTCATCACACACATCAGTTGTGCCCTCGAGTCCTCTCAATTCAGCTTAAATATCTTTGCACTGAAAGTCCTTTCCTATTTTTGAAGCCCAGGACTCCCACATTTTTCTTATTTAATGCTATCATGTGGCTTTCCAGTCCATAACGTAATATTTATTTCAGACAAGAAACTCCTCAAGGGTACAAACCCTGGATGCTGGACAGAGCGTGAACCCTGGAATCAGATGAGGCTGAACCCTGCACGGCGGCTGCTCCCTGGGACTCTGTACACACAGCACTGAAACAGCTTTGCCTGGGTTTCCTCCCTGTTAAATCGGGAGGGTGCTGTTCAGCATGAAGTGCTTGTGAGGATTAAGTGACTTTAAAGTGACGGTCCATGAAAAGTCCGTGTGAGAAAGATTCTGTCTGCAACACAGTGGGGCCGGCCACGTTCA
This sequence comes from Plecturocebus donacophilus, assembly GCA_004027715.1. Lineage (NCBI taxonomy): Eukaryota > Metazoa > Chordata > Mammalia > Primates > Pitheciidae > Plecturocebus > Plecturocebus donacophilus. The sequence goes on along the minus strand of PVKP010031669.1, from coordinate 6,054 downwards.
GACCTTCCAAATGCTTCCCCCACAGACGACACCAGCATCTGCAGGGTCACAGCTGACTCCAAGGTGCTGCAGCTAAGTGCCCACAAGCTCATGCTGATCCAAGTGTCAAAGAAAAGGCAATGTGTGTGGGTGCATGTATTTGTAAGTGTGTATCTGTGTGTGTGCATGTGTGTATCTCTCTGCATGCATGTGTATGTGCATAGGCATGTGTGTATCTCTGTGAGCATGTGTGTACACGTGCGTATCTGCATGTGCACATGTATCTGTGTGCATGCATGTGTGTGTGCACAGGCATGTGTATCTGTGTGAATCTGCATGTGCACGTGTATCTGTGTGCATACATGTGTGTGTATACGGGCATGTGTGTTATCTGCGTGACCACTTGTGTGTATCTGCGTGAGTGCATGTGTGTGTGCATGGGCATGTGTGTGTCTGTGTGTACATGTGAGTGTGCATCATTGTGTGCATGTGTCTGTGTGTGTGCACGTGTGTATCTGTGTGTATAGGCATGTGTATCTGTGTGTGCACACGAGTGTGCATCAGTCTGTGCACATATGTGCACAGGTGTCTATATCTGTGTGTATGCATGTGTGTGTATCTGCATGTATACATGTGTGCATGTGTGCACGCACACACATACCTGTGCACATTAAAGAGGCTGCATGGCAGCTGCACTGTGGCTCTGTGGCCACCTGGGATCTGAGGAGCCGCAGTTGAGTGCGTACGGTGGCTTTGAGTTAGTTCCAGTTGTCCCCTCTTGCCCACAGTTTCCTCTTCTGTGGTCAGTGGGAAAATATTAAATTAAAAATTCCAGAAATAAACAATTCGTGAGTTTTAAGTTGTGCGCAGTTCTGAGTAGCGTGAAGAAATGTCACTGCATTCTGCCCCGGTCGTGACTTCTCCTGTCTCCGGTAGACCCACGGTCTGTGCTCCTGTCCATTATCCACGTCACCTGCTCCATGATGAAAGCAGGGACCCACCTTCCACGCCTCCTCGGGAGACAGCCACAGCCAAGCCCAGCCACGGAGCTGTCATCACTCACCTCACTGAACCTCTCACGTGGGCATCGCACCCCTCATGTCACCCCACAAAGGAGCGTGAGCACAGCGCTCAGGATATGCTGAGAAAGAGGAAGGCAGAGTCACACGTGGCTTTCATGACAGCACACGGTCACGATAATTCTGTTTTACGATTGGTCATCGTTGTTAAGCTCTTACTGTACCAGATTTGAAATTCAACTTTATCTCAGGTAAGTGTGCATTGGAAATGCAGGGCGTCCGTAGGGTCTGGTCTCATCCGCAGTTTCAGGCATCCACTGGGGGTCTCGGAACACCCCCCACGGATAAGGGGATATGCTGTATTAATAATTGTATTTATTTTGCTAGAAAAGATAGAAAAATAAACACCTCGTATAGGTAATATTTCAACAGATGACACTGGGATTCACATTTTTCTATGGCTAATGCAATTCATTGTTTTTAGTATTGTGCAGGAGTTAAGCTGGTCAGAAGGAACAGCATTCATTTATTCATCCGATCACTTATTAAACATTATTGGGCATTTAGCAGATATTCAACAAATATTTGTTGGGTGCATTTCAATGGAACATCTGCTAAATGCCTGAAGTTGTGCAGCTAGACATGTAAAAGAGCTCGCCACGCTTGTGCACAGCGCAGCAGGAAGCGAGTCGGGCTGTCTCCAGTATGAAGGAACGAGCAGTGGGGAGCGTAGCGGGTCCCCAGCAGCCTAGACCGGGGTACACGTGGCAGCATGAGATGAAGCCCTTGCTGGAGGGATCCCCTGAGAAAGGGATGAGGAGGTCTAGGTTCTGCAAATGTGAAGCAGCAGCAACTGCAGTGTTTACTCCAAATAAATAACGTATATTATACACAGGCCAGGGTAGTATTTCATTATTTATATTTACAGCTGCATTTGCATTTATATTCATGTCTATGTATGTATCCATCCGCCCATTCAGTCAACCATCTGTCATGTGCCTCCTTTTATCTATTTATCTTTCATCTTTCATCTGTCAATTATCTATCCATCTTTATTATATGTTTACTTGTCTATTTATCCATCTATCTTATCTATCTAAAATATCCATCTATTCATCTATCTATCTAGCTATCATGTATTCATACAGAGAGAGGCTGTGAGGTCTCAGGTAACTCCCTGATTCCGCTGATGTGGGTCCCATGTACCTGCTCCCCTCCACTCATGCCGCCTTATGGGGACCTGACCTCTGCCCCTTCCCCTTCTGAACTATGTTTTCTATGCATACAGGATTATGTTACGTCTAAAATGCTAATTTGAACAAGTAATTTCCTCACAAACCGGTTCACTCTTTCACATAGTAGAGTCTCATCTAGTCCTGTTTAATTATTCTTTATATTTTACCTTATACTATTTTATAGATTTTTAATCCACTCTAAATTTCTTATTATCTCCCAGATATTCCTCGGGTTTTTCTGCTTCCACCTTTGCTCATAGCACGTGTCTCACTGAAATGACAAGTCCGATATCTTTATGCCTCATCTGTCTTTAACCTAATTAACTCAGTTGTTTACCTGGTTTCTGATTTCTTATCTTTAGATTTTGTGCTGCGTCTGTGAATGATTTTGATTTCTCTTGCAGCTCTCTGGGTTTTCGTCATCACCCCTGCTCCTAGGACTCTTGTGTATTCAGTCCAGCTTGGGCATCACCCCGAGGCTCCCACACATCTGACCAGTTTGCAGCAGACGCCCCACAGGGTGCCCTTGGGTGCGCCCACACGGTGCGATGGAGGCTCCTCAGCCGCCCGCCTCCCTGCTCCCCATCACGCCCGGAATCTGGATGCAGGCGTCCGAGCCTCCGCCTCACTTCCTGAGGCTCAGGGAGCCCCTCCTTGCTGCCCCCACCCTCTCCTGGGCTCAGGCTGACATTGTCTCCTGCTAACTCCAGCAGCCTCTGTCTGCACTCTAGGGTGTCCGGTTTGTTCTGATAAAACTCACCCTCTACTCAGTGGCCCGAGCTTCACCTGGAGCACAAGCAGGACCACGCTAGCTGTTGCTGGACATGGCTTAGCAGGCTCCCTTCACCTGCAGACCGGCGGCCGCATCTCTGCCTCACAGCGTGGACTTCCCTCACTACCCAGTGCTCCTCTGTCCAGCCCCACAGGCGGCCGTCCACGCCTCGAACTTTATGTTCTGTGAACTTCAGACTACTAGAATGCCCCCTACGTGGCGTTCCTCACCCCAGGCCGTTGAGCTGCCATCTGTGTGGAATGACTTTTCTCCATCCGCTCACCTGATCTGTTTAAGGCTTGTCCCCAGAAGGACTCACCTTGTGTCCGGCTACCAAGTTGCATTGGACCCACGTCCTAACAGTTTGTCAACCTCTTTGTACATACTTCACTCTATTAAAATTATCTGCAAATGTGTTTATCTTCCCAACTCGATGGAATCACCTGTCTCCCAGGACAGAGTCATTTAATATTTTCCACCCCCATCGCAGAGCACTCTCAACATTTGCTGATTGAAGTCAGGTGGAAATAGAATCTAACTCATGGAAGTTTTAGGTGGATACAGTGAGGTCATGGCTACACAGGAGTTCAAAACTTAGAATGCTTTAAGCCGTGTAAAGTGTCAGTGACAATGCTGATGTCAGTGGTGGTGAGGACAATGATGAATGCGCAAATAAGCAGTGACTGCTGCACAGAGCGGGACTCCGGAGGGAGGCCCGAGCTGAAAATTTAATAATATTCTTCATCCAGAGATGAGTCAGCCAGGGCAATTACAGAGGTTGAAGCAAAGAGCATGATAGATTGATCCTTCTGAAGAGGGGGATTTAGAGTGTAGGCAAAGAGAAGCCATTATAGGGTTAGAGAAGGAACTGTCCAGAGCTGGGGCTCAGATCCCGAGGCGGTGACGTCATCCCGTCAGGACAGGAGTTCAGGAAAGACAAGGGGCAGTGGTGGGAAGCGACCCGAGAGCCTGGGTCACCAGCGGGAGGCCATGCGGCTGGGACTCAGCACGGAAGACACCGTTGCTTCCCAGAGTAACCCAAGTACATTCTTTATTTTTCTAAACTTTTATGTTCAGTTCAGGGGTCCGTGTGCAGGTTGGTTACATAGGTAAACCCGTGTCCTGGAGGTCTGTTGTACGGATTATTTCATCACCCAGGTATTACCCCAGTGCCCATTGGTTATCTTCCTGGTCCTGTTCCTCCTCCGACCCTCCAACGTCCAACAGGCCCAGTGTGTTGTTCCTTTCTCTGTGTCCCTGTGTTCTCATCAGTTAGCTCTCACTTATAAGTGAGAACATGTGGTGTCTGTTTTTCTGTTCCTGCATTAGTTTGCCCAGGATAATGGCCTCCAGCTCCACCTATGTCCCTGCAAAGGACATCATCTCCTTCTTTTTTATGGCTGCACAGTATTCTACGGTGTATCTGTGCCACATTTTCTTTATCCAGTCTCACACTGACGGGCATTTAGGATGATTCCATTTTTTCCACTCTTTTTCCATTGTGAATAGTGCTGCAAGGAACGTACCCGTGCATGTGTCTTTACAATAGAATGATTCCTATTTCTTTGGATATATACCCAGTAATGGGATTGCTGGGTTGAATAGTAGTTCTGCTTTAGATCTTTGAAGAATCGTCACAGTGTCTTCCAATCAAAACCACAGTGAGATACCATCTAACACCAGTTACAATGACTATGATTAAAAAGTCAAAAACAAACAGATACTGGGAGACATCGGAATGCTCACACACTGTTGGCATAAGTACATTCTTGGACTAAATTTACAACAGTGGGAAATTAATGAAATACTGTAACATCTGAGGGCAGGGACACCACCTGGCTTATGTTTCCTTCCCCTGGCACAGTGTTGGCCATGCAGGAGGCTCTGATTTATGTTCTTTCAAATGACAACAAATTTTCATGGAATGCCTGGTGGCCTTGGGGTGACATGACCGTGACAAGCTTCTCTATGCCTGAATTTCATCCTGCGTTGGGTGATATGGTTTTGTTTCTGGAACATTAGGTTGGTAAAACTTTTATGTTTCTTGAGTCAGGCAGTGGCTTTATAAAGAATCAATCAATGTTAAAGTGGCTGTGATGAGAACTGATCCCTGGCAGCAGCGTGTTCTGAATTGACCAGGGATCCGCTGTGTGCAGGATGGGGGTGCAGCGGCCTTCTGACTTCTTCCGCCCTCTCCTCCTCCTCCTCGCCTCCCCTCGTCCTCGCCCGCTCCCTCTTTCTCAGAGCAGGAGGGCTTCTCTTCATGGGAATTAAAATGCTGGTATTTCACTCTGGGCCTCAAGAAATACTAGGACAGTGATTGCATTTTTGGATAAATACAATGTGGAAAATTTGAAACCTGGTTAAACTTGCAGTACATGAAAGTTCTCGCATGGAAAAAGCAAAGGGTGAGAACGTTAACCAGGAGGATTGTGAGGATTAACTGTTATAACACCCCATGCAGACAAAGGACTGAAAGTGAGAGAGGAGACCACGTCTCTCCCTTGCCTGTCTTCTGTTAGAAAAGAGGGGAGAGGAGATAAAATAGCACAAAGTTAAAGTCAGCAGTCAGGCCAGACGCTGACCCACCGCCGGACCACAGCGGGGCCCAAGGACTGAGGAAACGACGCCCCCTCGCTGTGCCTGTGCCCATTTATCTGCCAGGCTTGGAAGCGTTGAAATGATTTTCTTACTGCCCAAGGACCTTCCCTGAGTCGCGTACTCCCCGTCTGCACCAAGCAGACCCCTCGGAGACGCCTGTCACTGAGTGATTTACCGCCTTCCTTCAACGTCCGTAACTCTTCCCCTCCCGTGCGCGCCACGTGTCAATCAGCAAATCCATGAAAGCTGGACTCTCAGGTCGTGTCCGGCCCATGGGCACTGACAGTTTTCCTTCTGCTCCCCTTGGGCCGTTGGGCTGTATGTCCTTCAAAAGGGAAAGAACCTGCTTTTCGAAGCGCTTGGCATTGTCTGGACTCGAGTCAACCACCGCCCACAGCCAGCCGCCTTAGTCTCTTCCCTCCTCACTGCAGGTGAGCACAGCACGCTG
>PVKP010031668.1:0-26744 GCA_004027715.1 Plecturocebus donacophilus | reverse complement strand
CTTCTTCTTCTTCTTCTTCTTCTCCTTCTCCTTCTTCTTCTTCTTCTTCTTCTTCTTCTTCCTCCTTCTCCTCCTCCTCTTCTTCTTTCTTTCTTCTTCTTCTTCTTTTCTTCTTCTTCTTTCTTTCTTCTTCTTCTTCTTTTCTTCTTCTTCTTTCTTTCTTCTTCTTCTTCTTTTCTTCTTCTTCTTCTTTTCTTCTTCTTAAGATGGAGTTTCACTCTGTCACCCAGGCTGGAGTACAGTGGCACAATCTTGGCTCACTGCAACCTCTGTCTCCCAAGTTCAAGCAATTTTCCTGCCTCAGCCTCCCAAGTAGCAGGGACTACAGGTGTGCTCCACCACACCTGGCTAATTTTCTTTCTTTCTTTTTTTTTTTGTTTTTGTATTTTTAGTAGAGATGGGGTTTTGCCATGTTGGTCAGGCTGTTCTAGAAGTCCTGACCTCAGCTGATCCTCCTGCCTTGGCCTCCCTTAGCATTACAAGTGTGAGCCACCATGCCCAGAGGTTTTGCTGCTTTTTTTTTTTTTTTGAGACTGCATCCCGCTTTGTCCCCAGGCTGGAGTGCAGTGGTATGATTGATGTTGGCTCACTGCAACTTCCACCTCCTGGGTACAAGCGATTCTCCTGCCTCAGCCTCCTGAGTAGCTGGGACTACAGGTGCATGCCACCACACCCAACTAATTTTTTTGCATTTTTAGTAGAGATGGGGTTTCTCGGTGTTAGCCAGGATGGTCTCCATCTCCTAATCTCGTGATCTTCCCGCCTTGGCCTCCCAGAATGCTGGGACTACAGGGATAAGCCATTGTGCCTGGCCTGCTGTTTTTTTTTTTTTTTTAACTGCTGTCTAGTTAAAAGGGGGGCAGTGGCTCATGCCTATAATCCCAGCACTTTGGAAGGCTGAGGCCAGCGGACTGCCTGAGCTCAGGAGTTCGAGACCAGCCTGGGCAACATGGTGAAACCGATCTCTACTAAAGTACAAAAGATTAGCTAAGCATGGTGGTGGGTGCCTGTAATCCCAGCTACTCAGGAGGCCAAGGCAAGAGAATTGCTTGAACCCAGGAGGTGGAGGTTGCAGTGAGCTGAGATTGTGCCACTGCACTCCAGCCTGGGTGACGGAGTGAGACTCCATCTCAAAAAAAAAAAAAAAAAAAATGCAGTCTAAAATAGCTGATGATTGAAAATATATGGTCAAAATAAGTTATATGTGAAAAATAAAATAACTGTATTCAGTAATATGAAGATATTACTTTTACCTACCTCTGACAACATTACAGCTTTTTTGATGCATTTTCATTAAGAAATAAGTGGTACCTCTAGGGAAAACAGCCTGAACTGAAACTACCAAGATTTTTCTTGTGGTCTTAATTTTTAGCAATTCATTTTTTTCTCATATAAGTGCTATGGTTTCCATTTAGAAATTTATAACATACAGTGATGAGAAAAAATAATCACAGCCATAAGATTTTATTTCTACATGCCCAGTTTATACTCATATTCTAACACTTAGAACCAATTTGTTAGGGCAATTCCAGAAGAGACAATGTCTAGTCTAAGCTACACATGCAAAAAGCAAGTGTTTAGCGTAATAATATTTTATTCACTTTTTTCTTCAAAAATGTTTTTTAAGTATTAAATAAATTAGAAGTATTTATGTAATGAGGTAATAAAATATTATAAACAAGGACAAATTCGTGGTCTTGGTCATGGTATAAAATTTAATCTCTATGTCTTCAGTGACATTTTATAACAAAAGTACTGTATCTTTATACTAAGTGAAAAGCATAATGTGATGTTATTGTTTATGGGTAATAACAAAAATAATATTAGAGTCTCAGATTAATTGACCATAGCTTTTGAACATATATAAATGGAAAAGCATCTTTCATGTGAATAAATCAACCTATTTTTCATATCATATTCCTGCAAGTGCTATTGTCATAGTTGACATCTAGTAAGGGAGCGGCACACAATAGGATACAAGAAGATAATTTGGGCATAATTTAATAGCTGAAGATGTGAAGATAAATCAGTCGTTTGGAGCACTTTCTTCATTTTGATAGAAAATAAGACAAAGCCAAAACAACAACAACAACAAAACCTCCTAGAGAACAATATCATGTGTATTCCCTATAATTCTAGCTTAATTGATAAACACTAGTTAATATTCAGTGCAGAATATGTGGTCTGCTAGTTCTGGGTGAGAAGTGTCATCTTCACATATGATAGATCACTTGTGGCAATTTTTTTTTTTTTAGTCATTATACACTGGTCCTAAAACATTTTTCATTCAAATGGCCTACACTTTTCTGTGTTTTCTAATCATTATTACAACATTATTTTATAAACTAGCAAAATTAAACAAATATTTATTTATTTTTAAACTAGTAAAACTTTATTCTTTTGATTGCATCTGAATGTTTTGCTTTGGAACATACACTGAGATTTAAAGCAATTAGGTATGAAGCCAAACACTCAGTTCCCAATACATGCCTTGCTTTCCACCTTTGGGAGACCCCTTTAATTTAGGAGGTTGATGTGAAAGCAATACCCTCAATACTGGAACCCATTTCAGCTTCTAAGACAGGAAATTTTTAAAAAGCTCTGGATCAGTAGCTCCTTCAATTTAGCATCAAATTGCTTATAATTCTGCTCTGAAGTAAGACTTGAGGCTCCATTTTAAATCCCTATCTAAATATCCCAAATCCATTTTTTTTCCACAAAACTCCAATCCTAGTACGTTATCTGCAAAAGAAGATGGTCAAATAACCTTGCTAAATTCTGTGTGCTCTATCCTTCTCTTGGAGACTTACAGAAACATTAGTGTATTAAATATCACAAAATTAACATGTTGAAATAATATTTTTCCCATCATTGGCCAAGTGTATGTGACCAGAAAATCATGACACATTGCCTAACTAATACAAGCAAACTAATTCAAGTTCTAGATCATTGTTGGGCTAGCTGCTTAAGAATTGCAAATGCCACCGGAGATTATGATTCATTCTGTGTGGCTTAGACTGTGGGAATGTGAGCTTTCCAGCAATTTACATATAATTTCAGTAGCAGCCAAACTTGGAAACTTTTGACTTGTGCCTTCTTCACTGTGTCCTGTCTGCCGTGTTATAGCAACAGCAAGCTCTTACCTGATTGAGAATCACTTCAAAGTCCATATACTTAGCTGACACTTACTAATTTCCCAGAATGCCTCACATTGTCTATACCATTCTCTACTAATATAATGGCTGTTGTCCTTGAAAAAAATATTTTAAAATTACAAACTGATTATCCCTTATCTGAAAATTTGAAATCTGAAGTGCTCCAAAATCTGAAATGTTTTGAACCCTGACATGATGCTTAAAGGAAATTCTCACTGGAGCATTTAGAATTTCTAAAGATGGGCTGTTGAACAGGTAAGTATAATGCAAATATTCCAAAACCAGAAATCCAAAACACTTCTGTTCTCAAGCATTTCAGATAAGGGATATTCAATTTGTATATTGCATATCAACTCAGTTATATATTTATGGAGCATCTTCTTGTACCAGATCTTGTGCCAGGTTCTGGAAAATATAAAACTAAATAAGTAAAGATGCACGTTCTTAAATAACTAACTTTCTAGAGAGAACAAAATCCCAGAGTATAGTAAAAGCTAAAACATTTTATTTAATGGCGTTAGGGAAAACCACTGACTTTGGTGCTGGTTATAAATGCCCAATAACTAAGTGAAAGGAAAATGAAGTATTTCTTTGTATGTTTTTCTGGCCTCCAAACTGCTTTTTAAGGTACTTATTGGATACAGTCATTCTTCCTTTGATAATTAATATATCCTAAATGTAATTGGTTTTCCACCTCATCCAACCCCTTGAACCTTACTTCTCCTCTAGTTCAATTTTGATCAATGGCCCTATCATTCACTTAGACATTTTAGAAATTTCGAGATTTTCATTTATGTCTCCTTTGTCTTCTCCAGTGCAATAAATCCATTGTCAAGTCATACTGATTCTACAACAGATCCTCAGATCTAGCTTCTTGCTCCTTCCCCTGTTGTTCCATCATGACAAAGAAATTTTGCTTTAATTCACACCCTCACAGTTTTGCTCTAGCGTTATGAATAGCTCTTAACTGGTGTTCTTGACCCTCTCTGTGCCTCCCTTCCTCCATCCAGTTACAAAATTGCCTCTATATCTAATATTTGAAAACAACATAAAACAATAACAAAACTGACAATGTTTGACTCTCTGTTGTCTACCCCATAATATTCCCTCTCCTTAGCATGCCAAAGAATAATTTATAATCTGATTTTACAATATTCAACATTTTCCACCAATGAAACCAACAAATCACCTTTCTTCAAATGCATTGTGTTCTTTTACACTTCTGTTCCCAGATTTCTCTTCCCTTTTATTGAAAAACACACTTGACTTGCTTGACTATTTGGTGAATTTATCTTCATTATTGAATACCTAGTTCAATGGTTTCAACTCTGTAGATCTATTTCTGCAAATTCTGGCAGAACATTTCTCTGCTGTATCCTTAACATTCTACTTAACATTCCTATCACAGAATGAACTCATTTTGTTTGTATAGGATGTGTCTTCCTTCTAAGATTCGAAGTATCACAGATGAGGAACTAAAGCTTATTAATACTTGAGACTCCAGACCACAGCAGACATATGTCGGTTAAAAAAAACATTGTTTTAATAAAAGCATTAATAATTGAGTAAATTAAGTATGTAATTTAAATGTTTATTAGAATTAACATTTATGTCCAAGGAATATTCAGCAAAAAACAACGTATCAATAAAAATTGCTAGAATTATTTGTTGTATATTGCATCTGAATAGACCAGGAAACTCCTAAGTTTCCTAATATATATGAAAACTATGGTAGGACTGCTAACTTTTTAAATGTAGCATTATTGTCTAGTCAAAGACAATCTGTTGAAAACAGAAACCCTGAAGAGAGAGAAAAAAGGAAGAAAGGATGAAGAAAAGAAGGACAGAGAAAGAAGGAAATCAGAATGGGATTGAATGAAATATAAAGAGATGAATACAGACTGTCAGATAACGTAGTGTACTGAATGTAGCACTTACTTTTCTGCTTCCAAAATTCTAGTAAAGAGTAGAGAGAGGGTATGTAGAAAGTCATAGTTAACTTCCAGTTTCTGGTCTGACATGTAAAGAGTTTGGAAACTGTCGCTCCTATTTGGAACAAACCGAAAATTACAACAAGAAATACAGTTGATCCTCAAACAGCACAGGTTTGAACACATGGGTCCATTTATATATGATTTTTTTCAATAAATATATTGGAACATTTTCTGGAGATTTCTGACAATTTGAAGAAACTCTCATATGAACCACATAGCCTAGAAATAATGAAAACATTAAGAAAAAGTTAAGTATGTCATACTGCATAAAATATATGTAGATACTAGTCTATTTTAGCATTTACTACCATAAAACATACAAGTTATATTTTTAAAAAGTTAGAATATATTAAAACTTACACACACACTTACAGACCATACTTGGCACCATTTACAGTAAAGAGAAATGTAAACAAATTTAGATGATAATAACTGCATAAAATTAAATTACTTTAATAATTTTGTAGCCACCTCTTGTTGCTATTGCATTGAGTTCAAGTGGCCATGTAACACTAATCATCCCCACATGAGTTGCACACTACAGTAAAAAGTAATCTGTTGAGGTTCTCACATACTTTTTATAGTATGTAGTACAATACTGCAAATCTTGAATAAAACCATAGGACTCATGAAATATCACTAGTGATGCTGGAAATGCTCCCAAAAGCAGAGAAAATTCATAACATTACAAGAAAAATTTGAGTTGCATGATATATGCTATAAATTGAGGTCTGCAGCTATGATTTCCCATCATTTCAAACTAAATGAATCCAGCTTAAGCATAACTGTGAAAAAAAAAGAGAAAATTCGTGAAGACATCACTGCAGCTACTCCAGAAGAAGTGAAATTCTTGTACTTTTTGCAAATAATTTTATCTAGTATTGCAAATATAGCTTCTATAATGACACAGGATTGTTATAAGATGGACATACCTATAGACTCTAATATGATTTGAGAAAAAGTGAAGTCATTATGTGATAACCTAACAAAAAGAAGTTGAAGGATCTAAAGTTGGAGAATTTAATGCCAGCAAAGGATGGTTTGATAATTTTAGAAAGAGGTTTAGCTTTAAAAATGACAGGCTAGCTGTAGAAGCAGCTTTTGCTAACCAAAATGCAGCAGAAAAGTTCCCAGACCCTATAAAAAAAAATCACTGAGAAGGAAGGATATATTCCTAAATAGGATTTATTTGTTTGTTTGTTTGCTTGGACTTAGGTTCTTACACTGTTGCCCAGGCTGGAGTGGAATGGCATGGTAACACCTCACTGCAACCTCAAACACGTAAGCTCAAGGCATCCTTCTGCCTCAAACTTCCAAGAAGATGGGACTATAGGCACACATCACCATTGAACAGATTTTTTCATGCAGATAAAAGTGCCCTATTCTAAAGAATTATTTCAAAGAAGGTATTTATTAGTAAAGTAGAAAAGCAAGCACTAGGATTTAATGCAGGAAATAAAACGTAACTCTACTTTTTGTGCAAATGTAGCTGAGTGCATGATTAGAGCTGCCCTTAATCTATAAATCCACCAACCCCTGAGTTTTGAAGGACACAAATAAACATGAGTTGCCAGTCTTTTGGCTGTACAACAAGAAAGTCTGAACTCTTTTACTGGTTTGTTTCCAGCAATGTTTCGTTTCTGAAGTCAGAAATTGCCTTGTCAGTAAGAAAATGCATTTTAAAATTCTTTTGATATTGAACAATGCCCCTGGCCACCCAGAACCCCATGACTTCAGCATTGAAGACATCAAAGTGGTTTGCTTGCCCCAAAGCATAACATATAGATTCGGCTTCTAGATCGGGGGCCATCAGGACCTTTAAGACTCATTACACAGGACTCTATGGAAAAAAATGTCCACACTGTGAAAGAGAACCCTGATAGAGAGAACCTGAAAGTCTGAAAGGATTGTACCACTGAAGATGCCATTGTTGTTATTAAAAAGCCATGTGAACCAACAACCAAAAAACAAGAAATTCCTACTGGAGAAAACAAGAAAATCCTAACTTCACAGAATTTATGAGAGGGCCAATCAAGGAAATCATGAGAAAGATTGCAGATATGGATAAAAAAGGTAAAGGGTGGTTGCCAGGCTCAGTGGCTCATGTCTGTAATCCCAGCACTTTGGGAGGCTGAGATGGGTGGATCACGTGAGGTCTGGAGTTTGAGACCAGCCTGGCCAACATGGTTAACCCTTGTCTCTACGAAATATACAAAAATTAGCTGGGCATGGTTGCAGAAGCCCATAATCCCAGCTACTCAGGAGGCTGAGGGATGAGAATCACTTGATCTGGGAGGCAGAGGCTGCAGTGAGCCGAGACCATGCCATTGCACTCCAGCCCGAGCAACAAGAGCAAAACTCCATCTTGAAAAGAAAAGAAAAGAAAAAAAAATGTGAAGGGTGAAAGGATGAAAGATTTCAACATATAAATCTTGGAGAAATTCATGAAGCAATACACACCATATCAGAGGAATGAGTCCTTCTGAATCAGTGCCAGATAATAAGAAAGAAGACACAGAAGAAACAGTGCCAGAAAACAAATTGACCTTAGACTTTCTGGCAGAATTGTCCTCATTATTCAAGACTGCTTTTTACTTATTTTATAACATGGAGCCTTCTATGAAGGCTAAACCAAAACTAAACCAAATGGTGGGAGAAAGATAGCTGCCAATTGTTACCATATAGAAACATTTTAATGGAAATGAAAAAGCAAAAAAAAAAATCGAATACTAGTTATATTGTATTTCCATAAAGTTATACGAAGTATGCCTGCTTCTCTTGTCTCCCTTTCACGTCCTCCATCTCTTGCACCTCTGCCACCCTTGAGACAGCAAGACCAACCCCTCTTCTTCCTCCTCCTCAGCCTGCTCAATGTGAAGGTAACAAGGGTGAAGACCTTTATGATTATCCACTTCTACTTAGTGAATAGTAAACACATCTTGTTTTCATTATGATATTCTTACTAACGTTAACTTTTCTCCAGCTTACTTTATTGTAAGAATACAGTATATAATACATATGCTGTACAAAATGTGCCAATCAACTGTTCATGTTACTGGTAAAGCTTACAGACAGTAGGAGGCTAATTAGTAGTTACATTTGGGGAAAGACAGAAGTTATACTCGATTTTCAACTGTATGTGGGGAGGTGGGAGGTGTCAATATTCCTAATCCCTGTGTATGTCAAGGCTTAACTGTACTATGAAAAAATAGAAAATCACCAGTTCTTCTGAGATCCATCAAAGAACTGAGGTCGTGTCAAACCAGCGTGACTAAAATTGGAGAGACAGGAAAATACAGAGAATCACAGCCTACCATATGCAGAAGCCCAAGAGAAGATGCCTACCATTCAAGAGTATTACAGTAGAAACATTTAAACAGTAATTCAGAAATGGCTCAAGGTTCAGTGTCAATGAGCTAGAGGGTTAAAAATGTTAAGGAGCCTAGTCCCAGGAGAATGGAAGAGAAGGACAAGAAGGAGAGTGGGTCAGGAAACTCAAGAGATTCTCAAGGTGAAAGCATGGAGTTGAAATACCTCATGCTTTCATCGTGGTAGGAAAGGAAAAGTAACCCATATGAGTAATGCCCAGAGCTCTGTATGTTTTTCATAAAGCCTACCTTGGAGAAAAGCCATTGGAAAAGAATCTGAATGACTTGGTTTCACCAAAGCCTAATCAACCTGTGTGAAGAAAAACACACAACTCCAGCCCCTTCTCCCTTTTCAGTCTCACCTGAAAGAAAATAAATCTGAGGTCACAAGCTGTGTAGTTTGCATCTTAAGGTGACAGGTTCAATGAAAGACTAAGACCAAATCATAGGGCTCTAAAATGCTTCTTGTAACTCCACAACTTATCACTGCATCAGTTGGGTTCCTATAAAATAACAGGAGACTACAGTTGAAAGAATGGCAAATCTCAGACTGTATTTATAAAAGAGTCTTCAGGTAAACTCAAAGATAACAAGAGAGACAAAAACAAGGATGTTGGAGGAAATTTTATGCTCTGACACCTATAGATGCAGCAAACAGAAAATAACAGCCAAACTGCTAGCCAAGTAAAAATAAAACTTCATACTGAAATCCTATTCACCTCATTTGTTATTCAGGTCTATGTTCACTTTTCAACAAAAAATAATTACAAGAAGTGTTAAAAGACAAACACACACCAAAAAGCCCAGACAGAAAAGAAAAGGCAAGCATCAGTGCCACTCCTGGAAATGCCAGAGATTTTAGAATTATCACAATGTAAATTTAAAATAACTATAATTAATATGCTGATGACTCTAAAAGAAAAGGTAGACAACATGCAAAAATCATGGATAATGTATGTAGAGAGATGGATATTTCAAGAAAGAATCAAAAGGAATGGATAGTAATCAAAACATTGCAATACAAATAAAGAATACCTTTGACAAGCTCATCAATACATCAGGTACAACAGAAGAAAAAACAGTGAACTTGAAAATATGCCACAGAAACTTCCCAAACAGAAAAGTAAAGAGAAAAAGAACAAATAGAATAAAATTCTAAAAACTGTGGAAATGACAAAAGGCATAATATAACTGCAATGGGAATACCAGAAGGAGAAGAAAGAGAGAAAGGAACAAAAAATATTTTAAATAATAATGATGAAGAAATTTCCAAAATTAGTGATAGACACCAAATACAGATTCAGTAAGCATAGGCAGATAAATACCAAAGCAGTTAAAATACCAAATTGAACCAAAAGCAACAAAAAAAAACTATACATAGGCATAGCATAATATAACTACAAAAAGTCAAAGCAAATAGAAAATCTAAAAAAGCAATAGAACAATAACAACAACAAAAATGCATTATCTAAAGAGAAACAAGGACAAGAATTTTCTCTTGAGAAAACATACAAGCAAGAAGAGAATAGAATAGAATGTTGAAAGAAAGCAAATAACAACCTAAAATTCTGTACCCAACGAAATTATCTTTAAAAATATAGATAACAGATACTGTGGGCCTTCTTATGTGAGATAAAGCAAACAGTACCAACCATGAAGTATTTGGGACAAAATAGTGGAACTGAAATCCAATCAGACTCTAAAGCCAAACTACATTTAAAGGAAATACCAGGAGAAAAGAAGCAAGGTACATGATATCACAAGAAAGAAAACAGAATAGGTCCAGAATGTGGGATAGCTTTTATGACAATTGGACTGCTGTGAGAATAAGTTCTGTGAATCAGCTTGGCTGGGCTTTAGTCGCTAGTTGTTCAATGAAACACTGATCTAAATGTTGCTGCGAAGGCATTTTGTAGATGTGATTAACATCCATAATCAGTTGACTTTTAGTAAGGAATATTAGTAAGAAATTATCATGATTTAATTATTCTACATTGTATACATACATCAAAATAAAACACTGTACCCCCAAAATAGATACAATTTGATTTTTAAATTAAAAGCAATATTAAATATAAGGAAATGAGCTATCAAAAAGACATGAACAAATCTTACATGCACATTATTAAGTGAAAGAAACCAATCTGAAATGACTATATAGTATATGATTTTGATTATTTGACATGTGGAAAAGGTAAAAGTGTAGAGAGAGTAAAAAGATCAGTAATTTCCAGGGGTTTGGAGGGATGTATAGGTGCGGCACAGAGAATTTCTAAAACAGTGCAACTTTTCTCTTTGATACTGTATCAGTGGACACATGTCATTGTACATCTGTCAAAATCCATAGAATATATAATATAGAAATGAACCTCAGTGTAAACTATAGACTTTAGTTAATAGTTTATAATATTCACTCATTAATTTTGACAAGTATTCCACATTAATTCAAGGCTTTAATAATAGGGGAAATTCTCTGTGGGGCAACAGTGAGTGAGAGGGTGCATACGGGGACTCTCTGCACTTTCTGTTAAAGTTTTCTGTAAATCTAAAACTGCTCTGAAAATACAGTGTATATAATTATTTTAAAATACTCGGGAGAATAAACAGAACAAGAGAGAAGGAAACAATAACATTTTGGAATATGAAAAACAAATGGATAAGTGATAATTAATTTAAAAGCCCAAGAAATCTGAATTCTTAGTGAGCACTGGGAAAGTTCAGAAGCAATGTATTTAAACAACAGAACAGCAATTAACAAAGGATTTGGCAACACAAGGTACCTCTGGAAGTGTCAGTAAAAGTGTAGCTCAAAACAAGTGGATTAGCTGAAAGTAGGTTTAAGAAGAACCAGATTCCATATTTGGTTCCCAATGACTCATCTGTGAGAGACACCAGGTTACCAGAGTAAGGGTAACATATTTAAAACAAGGGAAATAAGTGATGATCTACTGAACACTGAGACCTCTCAGTCCTTCCCTAACAATGTTCAAGTTGGCTCTTTGCTTTCAGAACTGTTACCTTCCAGGCAAGACTGGGATGTCCTATGAGGAATCTCTCCAGTGGAAGAGTAAAGAGCTAAGAATTCTGAAATCAGGCTTCCCCATACGAAGAGCTCAGTCAGATTACCATAAAGTGAAGTTTACAGTGTAAATATCACCCATACAGTCAGAAATTCTAATTAAAGTGCCTCACTTACATATATGACGTGATAACCAAGAACTTCAGACATCTGAGCAAAGTTTCTATCATTAATAAGAGAAAGAAACTAACACTGAATCATCTTGAAGGAAGACAGACTTTTCAGGGAAATAAAATCATGGCAACTATTATTATTATTACTAAATAAACAGAGTCACATCTGAAATAAGAAAATTATACATCGAAATAGTATTTGAAGAATTAGAGCTCTTAGAAATTAAAAAGCAAAAAGTAAATAATGCAGGAAGTGGAGATTTCAATAGATAATGTTGTTGGTAGACGTCTAAGATCCTTCCCAATGTTCCAGACACCTGGTATACATACCCTTGTTTAATTCTCTACACTTGAGAGTGGGCTGGAACTTGTGACCAGCTTGCAACTAACAGAACACAGGAAAACCAATGCCATGCCACTCCCGAAATTAGGTTATGAAAGATTATTACTTTCCATTTGCTAGGATTCTCTCTCTTCTGCCTCCTGACTTTCTCACTCTAATTAAGCCAGTTGCCATGGTCTGAGCTTCCCGATGGAGAGGTCCATGTAGCTAGATGCCAGTGGTAGTGTCTATCCTATAGCTTATGAGAATCAGAGGCCCTCAATTCAATACCCTATAGGAACTGAATCTTGTCAAGAACTACCTGAGTGATGTAAAAAGCACACCCTTACTGGTTGAGTTTTGACATACTGCAGCCTTATGAGAGACCCAGAGCCAGAGGACTTAGTTAAGCCCTATCTATACTTCTGACCTATAGAAATTGTGAGATAGTAAATGTCATTTTAAGATGCTGTGTTTTAGGTAATGTGTTATGTAGCAACAATAATTAATACCTATGAGTTGGAAAACATTAAGAGAATATCTCTGAGAATGTGATTTAAAAACACATAAAATAAGAGTAAAAGTTTGGATGACAGAGGAAGGGGTATTAAATGGGCAAATCCCAAGAAATTTTTTAGGGCAGTGAAACTACTCTCTGTGATATAATAGTGCTGAATGAATGACACTATGCGAGTTGTCAAAATCAATAGAAATTCAAAGCACAAAGAGTGAACCTTAATGTATGTAAACTTAAAAAATTATTTAGAAGGTCAAGAGTCCCAGAATAGAATGCAGAATGTGACAAAAAATAACCTAATTGTATTATAAATAATAATGAAACAACCTCACTTAAAGAATCTGGGAGAAAGGTCCTGAGGTTAATAACTTTGGAAATGAATGAAATCTGTAAGACTAAGGCAAAAAATATTTTTTTAAAAAAAGCTTCTAATAAATATCACACTCTAATTGATAAAGTAGTTTTCTATGGTTTTTTGAGTTAACATTTTGATGCCACTATTCATTTATACTGGAATTCAGTAACGAAATGAACAGATTCTCACTGTTGAAGTGGTAGGTTACAATTAAGCAAGAGAAGAATGTTTGAATGATCCATGTGGAAATAAATTGATCGTAGTTGGAGATCATGAACTTATGTCTGGGTTAACAAAGATATGAGTGTTTACATATGGAATAGTTTAAAGATGTGATTATATGTACAGTTTAGTATACACATACATATATTTCCTTGGTTGGTCCTTTGAGAGGGCCTAGAAAAATTGGTACTTCTAGTACCAGTAAGACTACTTAGTGCTGAGATCATGGTTTCTAATACCAATCCCTAATAAAAGGAATGGGGGCTCCTTGAAGCAATGGCTGATTCTTGGACTGAGACAGAAAATTAACAAGATGATCCTGGAACATCTTGTAGGGCCAGAAAGCAAGTCATTTGTAGTGTGTACCACGAATATGATATGCTACAAAAGTATTTTTTCTCCCCAAAATCCATAACCCATTCTTATAAGAAAAACATCAAATTTCAGATGACAGACATACTACAAAACACTTTACCTACTCCTCAAAACAGTCAAGGTCATCTAAAACAAGGAAAGTCTGAGTAATGGTCACATTTGTAAAAAAGGAGGCAAAGGAGACATGGCAACTAAATGTAATATAGGATAGTGGAACAAAAAAGGAGGTTAGGTAAAAACTAAGGGAATCTGAATCAATTATGATTTTCATTAATAGTACATCCATTATTCATTATATATAATAAATGTATTATTACTATTATACTAATACAAAATATTAATAATAGGTAAATCTTGGTGTGTAGTATTTCATTGTTATTTTAAAAGATCGTGATATGGTTTTGCTGTGTACCCACCCAAATCTCATCTTGAACATCTTGAATTGTGGTTCCCATAATCTCCACATGTCCTGGGAGGGATCCGGTGGGAGGTAATTGAATCATGGGTGGGGGTGGTCACTGGTTACTCTCATGTGCTGTTCTCATGATTGTGAGTTCTCACGGGATCTGATGGTTTTAAAGGGGTCTTATCCTCCTTTTGCTAGGCACTTCCTCTTGCTGCCACCATGTTAAGAAAGATGTGTTTGCTTCCCTTTCTGCAATGATTGTGTTTCTGAGGCCTTCACAGCCATGCTGAATTGTGTCACTTAAACCTCTTTCTTTTATAAATTACCAAGTCTTGGATATGTCTTTATTAGCAGCCTGCGAATGGATTAATATAGATTGCTTTGAAATATAAAATAATGAAAATGAAATCATATAAAGTAAAAAATTGGGGCCTGGAGCAGTGGCTTATGCCTGTAATCCTAGCACTTTGGGAGGCCGAGATGGGCGGATCACAAGGTCAAGAGATCAAGACCAGCCTGATCAGCATGGTGAAACCCTGTCTCTACTAAAAATACAAAAGTTAGCTGGGCATGGTGGCACGCACCTGAAGTCCCAGCTACTTGTAAGGCAGAGGCAGGAGAACTGCTTGAACCCTGGAGGCAGAGGTTAGAGTGAGCCAAGACTGCATCACTCTATTTCAGCCTGGCAACAGAGTGAGACTACGTAAAAATTAGAAAAAAAAAAAAAAAAAAAGGATTCCCAGTCCATTCCTGAAGTTAAACCTCCAGATAATGATTTTCAGTTAGTGAAAATAAAATAAAATGTAAAGGGGAAGTAATTCAACAAATATTTTCCAAATCAAAGATATTAAAAATTTACACTCTGTGCAACTGTTTTACAACCTAACAGATGAAAATAGGAAGATAGGCGCATACCAACACATGGAATTATGAATTTCAGAATACAAGGGACAAGAGAAGTTCCTATAATGTTCCACTTAAAAAACACACACACACATAGGTCAAATTTAAAAAGATAAGGAATTGATATGGCTTCTAATTTCTGCCTAACAACATTGGAAACTACATAAACACCTTAAAAATTCTCAGTGAAATAAATTTTAGCCTAGAGTTGATACACCAAGCAAACCCTTACTCCCATAAAAATCAAATAAAACTATTTTTGAAGTGTAAAATTACAAAAGGATTATCTTTCATACACTCTTTCTCTGGAAGCTATTGGAAGATGTACTCCTTAAAAAGAAAGAGTATCCAAAATGAAGAGAGACATCAACTGTAGGAACCAAGGTTTCAACACAAGATCAAAACAAAGGAGATATCCAGGATAATGGTAAGGGAATAATACAGCACAATAGATGTGCAACAAAGAAAGAATCCAGTCTATATGAGGTGAGTCTATGTGAGATTAGAGGTGAGTTAGAAGGTCCCAGGAGAGATTGACAGAATACCTGATGCATCTGAACATGTGGAGAAGACGGTGAGAAAACTGGTGGATTTTAGTATTGGATGAAGGCTACACAAAAATCTAACATGAAAGAAATTCTACTAATTCTCCCAGGCGAACAAATTACACAGGAAAGAGAATCATTACATATACACTGCATCATTCAACTGAGAGTATCCTATATATAGGCCCAATAATGTAAGAGCTAATCTTGAAATAACCAACATACATAAATATGTATGTGTGTGTGTGTATATATATATACATATTTAGAGAGAGAGAGAGAGAAGAGAGAGAATGGGGAGTTGAGTTTCTGTGTATAGCAGAATCAGGAAAGAAAGAAGGCAAGTTTCACATTTCCACAACAGAAAGTCCCTAAATAATGTCAAATATTTAAAAATCAAGAATTACATAAGCAATATAAGAATGTCACTCAGAGACATGGAAATAAATATAAAAACTATACAGTTTAACAGTAGTTTAATATACCTGTATTGAATTTCTCCTTGGTGACACATTTTGTGTTAGTATTTTGATTGCATATCTGATTGAACTTATGCATTTAGGACACATTTTTTATCACTTAATATATAAGCAATGTAACAAGATTTATTTAACTAGAGTACCTCAGATTACTTCTGCTCTTTTGGAAAGGAGAAAAACTTGTGTCAGTAACTAAGGATGTCACAAATAATGGAGTGAGTCCTATTTTCAGGTCTTCTGATGAAATTTGAGTTTGCATTTCTACTATGACAAGTGTGTTTTTCTTTGGCCCCTTTTGAGAACAGTTGGGAACAAGAACTCGGGTGGATGTGTTACTATGATACTTGTGAGGAAATTGATGTTTTTCTTTTCTATAGGAATGAGAATAAAATCAGTACTTCAGCCTGTATTACTCTTGAGCTTCCCAAATAAAATAATCCACTTTACTGAAAGGTTTTGGTGAACTCCATGTCTCTAAATACATTGAATTGAGTAAGATGTCATTTACAATCAATAGCCAAAGTAATGAAAACTAAATGCACATCTGTGATATGTAGGAAACTCTGCACCCTTCCCCTTTTATCACTATAGTAATTTTAAAGAGCCGTGTTTATAGCTCCCAACTCTTTCTTGACTGGCAATGTGAGCTTCATCCTTACTGGCTGTACTCATCTAAAGACACATTATTTTGTTTTAAGCAAAAGAACTTTGATCAATTATTTATCCAAAGCTAACCACAAATGTTTAGTTCTAACCCTAAGCCAGACTAGTCACGGTGAAACTAAAGACCACAAACTCACTCGGAAGTTCTTTTTTTCCCCTTGCTTCTTTCCTTTTCCAATCAGTAATTCAGTCTTATTTCCTCCCAGTCCTAATCTGAAAAGCCTGTGCATTATCTATCACGAGCAACTGTTGAATTGAGGCACTGCTGATATTCACTACCTTTAAAATGATACTAACCTGAAGGCTTTTACATTATGTTTACATAATTATTGAATGTATTATCTGAATTATTTTCAATGCCACTATATTCCACAAAGACTCATGTCTCTTCAAAAGAAATAATTTCTTACATCATAATGAGTTAAAAGTTCATTTCTTTAAAAAATATTTCCCAAATAATTTTTCTATTATTTGACGATAAAGAACTATTCTAGAAAAAGCTTATAACAACTCTCCCTGAAATTCTAGCATCATCCATGTACAATCTTTTTTTTCAAAATAATAAATAGAAAAGATCTGAGCTTTAGTGATGTTTGGTTCAAGTAAAATTAGCTTGCATCTGATGAACAAAGAACTAAGCAGATTTTTTTTAAACAACTTACACTTATTTTGAATTATAACTGAAATTCAATTTCAGAAAGGAAATTTCAGTAGATTAAATTACTTCCCAATGACTAAAAAAGGATTATAAACTCTCTTTACTGAATTGGTATGGCTTCCTGTAATTTTGACATACTTATGAGTCATTAAAAATCTAAGCTATAATAAAAATAGGATACTTTTTTATTATTCATTTATTTTGGAAACGCTTATCTAGACTACAATTTTGTATAATTGGAGAAACACTCTCCAGGCATTTTTCAAAAATGGGTCCCTTATTCATTGAAAACCAAAAGCCAAATTGATTTCTGTTTTTTTTTTTTTTTGGAAGTCTCATGATATGCTTCTATTTACCCACCCAAATGTAAAGGTTTTGTGAGAAATGTTTCCACTTGTGTTATTAAGTTAACATTTTCCCAAACTGAAACATTATTTATTATTATTTAAAGTTATCTTAGTACCATTTAGCCACCTGGGTGGCTAAATGTCTTTACAATTTCATACATTTTTGCAGTGAATGCTACCTGTTTCTCCTTTCCATATTTAGTGCTTCCTTCAGGAGCCTAAAATGGTGAAAGGAATATTTTAGATGTTAAAGAATAGATGGTGTCCTTGACCTCAAAGGTTTATTATGGAAGATGATAAAATTACATCTGACTCTGTCCTCACAAAGATACTGGAGTTAATTTTTACTCTGTGAATAGTTTACTGATTCTCTTCTGTAAAAATCATGTAAGATTCCAAGCAACATCATCTTATATCTATTGATACTGAAAAAATTTCATGATATTAGATACAAATTTGAGAATACAAATTTGAGAATGCTCTTTTCTCCCACTTAGCTCTCATTTTTCCTAATTCATGTTTGATTTACCAAATATATGCACCATTATCCTTCTCAAGACAAGTCTTACTCTTTATCTGAATAAAACCAAACAGAGCAGTTATGTAGTTTGTACAATATGCAGCTTCTTTTTATGTAAAATTAATTCTTACAGGTCTAAAGTATTGACTTAAAATATTTGTTTTCAGATATAACTTTACTGTATACAAAAATTCAGCAAAATTTGCTTGTGCTTATGTTTCTTATATTTTAACTTAAATATTAAATATACACAAAACTACAAAATCAATGAGCTCCAAAGTAAAAACTAAAATAGTGAATGGTGTTATACTGCTGAACATCTATCACCTATTAGGTTTAATAAGAGAGGGCTTAATTTTATGAATCTTATTTTTTAAATTATACTTTAAGTTCTAGGATACATGTACAGAATGTACAGATTTGTTACATAGATATACATGTGCCATGGTGGATTGCTGCACCCATCAGCCCATCATTTACATTAGGTATTTCTCCTAATACTATCCCTTCTGTAGCTCCCCAGCCCCCAACAGGCCCTGGTATGTGATGTTCCCCTCCCTGTGCCCATGTGTTCTCATTGCTCAAATCCCACTTATGAATGAGAATATGCAGTGTTTGATTTTCTGTTCCTGTTTGCTGAGAATGATGGTTTCCAGCTTCATTCACTTCCCTGCAAAGGACATGATATATGGGAATGCTTGTAATTTTTGCACACTGATTTTGTATCCTAAGACTTTGTTGAAGTTGCTTAACAGCTTAAGGAGATTTTGGGCTGAGATGATGGGGTTTTCCAAACATACAATCATGTCGTCTGCAAACAGAGACAATTTGACTTTCTCTCTTCCTATTTGAATACGCTTTATTTTTTTCTCTTGCCTGATTGTCCTGTCCAGAACTTCCAATACTACGTTGAATAGGGGTGGTGAGAGAGGGCATCTTCGTCTTGTGCTGGTTTTCAAAATGAAAGCTTCCAGCTTTTGCCTATTCAGTATGGTATTGGCTGTGGTCTAAGTCTCTGTAGGTCTCTAACAACTTGCTTTATGAGTCTGGGTGCTCCTGTATTGGGTGCATATATATTTAGGATAGTTAGCTCTTCTTGTTATAATGATCCCTTTACCATTATGTAACGGCCTTCTTTGTCTTCTTTGATCTTTGTTGGTTTAAAGTCTGTTTTATCAGAGACTAGGATTGCAACCCCTGCTTTTTTCTTTGCTTGGTAAATATTCCTCCTTCCCTTTATTTTGAGCCTATGTTTGTCTTTGCATGTGAGATTGGTCTCCTGAATATAGCACACTGATGGGTCTTGACTCTTTATCCAATTTTCCAGTCTGTGTCTTTTAATTGTGGCCTTTATCACATGTACATTTAAAGTTAGTATTGTTATGCATGAATTTATTCTTGTTATTATGATGCTAGCTGGTTATTTTGCCTATTAGTTGATGCAGTTTCTTCGTAGTGTTGATGGTCTTTACAATTTCATACGTTTTTGCAGTGAATGCTACCTGTTTCTCCTTTCCATGTTTAGTGCTTCCTTCAGGAGCTCTTGTAAGGCAGGCCTGGTGGTGACAAAATCTCTCAGCATTTGCTTGTCTGTAAATAATTTTATTTCTCCTTCGCTTATGAAGATTAGTTTGGCTGGTTATGAAATTCTGGTTTGAAAATTATTTTCTTTAAGAAGTTGAATATCGTCCTCCATTCTTTTCTGGCTTGTAGGGTTTCTGCAGAGAGATCCACTTTAATCTGATGGGCTTCCCTTTGTGAGTAACCTGACCTTTCTCTCTGGCTGCCCTTAACATTTTTTCCTTCATTTCAACCTTGGTGAATCTGATGATTATGTGCCTTTAGGTTGCTCTTCTCGAGGAATATCTTTGTGGTGCTCTCTGTATTTCCTGAATTTGAATGTTGGCCTGTCTTGCTAAGTTGAAGAAGTTTTCCTGGATAATATCCTGAAGAGTGTTTTCCAACTGGGTTCCATTCTCCCTGTCACATGCATATATACCAATCAAACATAGGTTTGATCTTTTCACATAGTCCCATATTTCTCAGAGGCTTTGTTCATTCTTTTTCATTCCTTTTTCTCTAATCTTGTCTTCATGCTTTATTTCATTAACTTGACCTTCAATGTAAAATTGTTTTCTACATTTTATTGACCAAATAATGCTTTATTGTACATTTGTTACTGTACTCATTATTAAGGAATGCCAGGAGAGCATCCATTTAAGTCCACTCAAAACGTGGACACAGTGTTTACTATGGAGCATGTTGTTTTGGGTTTGGCATTATGTGGGTGTCGTAAGATGGCTGAACCCTCCCACCACTTTCTCTGCTCAATCCTCAGTTTATGAAGCACCAGAACTTCCTGTGGCTTCTTTTGACACAAGCGAGATGGGGCATTCATGGTAACAGAGACACTGAAATCCTATATCACTATTCATTTAACAAGTCATCTTTCAAATATTTTGGAATATATGTATAATTCTTTTAGAATAGTATAAAAATAAAAGCAAAAAATATTAAAACCCCATAGAAATCAGGATCTTTAGAAAGATGACTTGCAGTCACCTCAGGGGATACCTTAGGGGTCTATATTCTTGGAAATCCTGATTGTTTCCTCAACCAATCCTTTTGAAGGAAAGTAAGCAGATGGAGGAAGCAGAATGGATGTTGATATTAAGCATGGGCAAGAAACTGTTTCAGAAAAGGCAGAAGTGTTGTAAATGGTCCAGAAAGAGTTAAAATGAATTTGAAGTCAGAACACTGGAGGCAGCTAAGCACTTTCCCAGTTGGGCTAATGCTGGATTGTCCCAAATATGTCTACATCTAACCCTCATTTTATGTTTTTAATGCTTAAAAATAAGAACATTTAATCATAATGTTTTAATGAAGTGTAAATATAAATAAATTTATAATTATGGACTAAGTTAATGCTAGAAATATGCCTTTTATGTGTCCAGAAGGGTGATGGGCATAAATAAATATCCGTATTTCCTTTTAAAATTTTGTTTATATAACTGAGAAATGAGAAAAAAGTGAAAAATTAAAATTAAGGTCACTGCAACTTAGTAGCTCTACATGGAAAGTCTAGGGCCTGACAAATGTGTCTCATATTCATTCATTTATCAGCTTTGTATTGTTCCTGCATCTTCTTTAGTCATCTGAAATTAACTGATGCTCAAAAATATTTAACCTTAGTAAATCTTTTCTAAAGAAGAACCTAATGTGTGACACTTGCATGCACAAGGCCAAAAAGGAAAAGAATTAGTCTGGATTGTGATAAAGAAAACACACAAGCACGTATGTTTTTACATATGTCTATGTGTGCATACACACACACACCCATGAACACAAGATATGTTGCTATCCACATATCAACTCGAAAGATGTAGCATTGCAATAATATAGAGACACAAGAGTACTAGGAAGGCTGTCAAGTGAGAACAAGATTGACAAGTCTATGATGGAGCAACCTTAACAGGAAAGGAAAGAAGAAATGGCTGTATTTCTAACCTCCACCAGTACTGTTTTTCTTTTGTTAACACCAAACACTTCCCTGGTTACATTAAAAAAAAATTTTCTATCTTTCTTTATATAAAAACATTAGGATGTAATGTGATTAAATATGTTGAATAGATTTATATATATATATGGCTATATTAAGATACAACCTATATCTCTCAATATAAGCCTTTAATTAAGATCATTTTAATTTGTAATCTAAGAGTATTGCTGTTCTGAAGTTGTCAGTTTCAGCAAGAGCAATTATTCTTCTTCTTCTTCTTTTTTTTTTAAATATTCTTCTTTCTATACTTTTTTTTTTCTCTTGAGTCTGCATCTTCATTTGTTTTCCTCCCATGTTAGGCTGTCAATCCTAATAGAGCTTCTTATAAACCTTCACTTTTCAACCATGATTCTATTTGAAAATTTTTGTCTCTTTGCAGTTAAATTTAAATAAAATACAGCTGGGTCTTCTACAACTCAAAGCATATCTATTCCTGATGAAATTTAATATATCTGTATCTACCACATACTCTCAACACTTCAGTCAATGTTAGACATGAGATGCATGTGTTTGTAGTCTATGTATATATATACAATCTTTCATTGCTAGCCTTTCAAAAGACTTTAGAGACCAAGAATTAAGAAGGATAACTGTAAAAAAAATTTCTGTAAGACTATTTTTAGAAAACAAAATAAAAAAAGAATGAAGTTATTTCTCTAGAAAGTAGACAAGTTTGGAAATTCAAAGAGTCATATACATTAATGAAGAATGGGTTATAACAAGGAATGTGTTTATTAGAAGTAGATTATAGGATTATCCCCCAAAATCACTGGAGATAGAAGACAATCTCTCAAACAAGTCTCAAAATGTATTTTCGTCAGGAATAAGTAAGTATTTTAAGATTCTATAGGTTTTAAAAAACAGAGTAGACAATCACAGGTATACATTAAATTTCAGCCACCATAGTTTATGATATAAACTAAAAATTAAAGATTGCCTGTGTTTTCTTAAAAGGAAAGTCAGCCATGTTATACTAGAGAAACCATATGATTGTTAGTGTTATATAATATACATACTGTCTGAGAAGATCTTAATTGAATCGTTACTAGCTTTTGAAATAGGGAGCTCAAACTGTACTGGTCAATAATAAAAGGCAGAATTTAGCAAAGGAGCCTAATTTTCATTAATCAAAGACTGATCCATCAAGTATCTAAATGTGGTAATGCTTAGGGGACCTGTTTTTAAGAGGGAAGATATCATATGCAACATCAGCAGTCTCACTATCTGTACCATATCCTGTAAATAATATATATGTAGCATTGCTCTAAACTGAGATGAATACTCTTAATGTTTCAGATCATGGGAGAAATCTGTGAGAGATTAGAAACAAAATAAATAGGCATGCCTCATTGTGGCCTACACACTTGGGCACAATCTAGGTTAGTGTACCATATTGCTACAGAAGTTTATTGTCGTTTCAGCATGATCAGCAATGATAAAATTTATGAGCAAAAGAAGATCCTCAGAAATAAGCAGAGTGATCAACTAGAATAACAGAATAGGAGAAACCAAAGAGGGAGCCCCTGTATACCATTCCCTAAGCCTAGCCCTAAGCAT
The DNA here is from genome assembly GCA_004027715.1 of Plecturocebus donacophilus. Classification (NCBI taxonomy): domain Eukaryota; kingdom Metazoa; phylum Chordata; class Mammalia; order Primates; family Pitheciidae; genus Plecturocebus; species Plecturocebus donacophilus. Next base: position 3,607 of record PVKP010031668.1, on the reverse strand, counting down.
TAGGGAATGGGGTATCTGACACCAAGCAGGAATGTTTATTGTGGGAGTTTTGGGAACACACAATGGTCTAGTTGTAGATCCCTTTCACAACTCTCCCCCCAAAACAGTGTAAACCACAACCTACAAGTGGTTCCCAGTCCTCCTGTAGCCTGACTGTGCAAGTAAAGGCAAAAAAGCTCAAATGAAAACTTAGGTACAAAATCATTCGACATATGAAAAGTACGAACAATATGAAATCTAACTTAAAATAAATGTGAATAATAAAAGATGTCAATAGTTTGAAGTCACCTAAAATGTAGACACATTTAATCTGGACTTATATCCAGCTAACTGATGAGAACAAGCGACATATCTAAAATCAAATAAGATAGAAATTATCTGCACAACAAACCCCTATACACAAGTTTACCTATGTAACAAACCTGTGCTTGTACCCCTGAATTTAAAGTTATAAAAAAGAAACATTGAAAATAATGGGATGGACAATTTAGATAATGCATGGCAGAAAAATACATGATTTATCCATAATATCTCCCTAATCCCTCAAAAAACAAAATAGACAAAAACAGACAAAGAGAACAGAACAGTGGATAAAGAGATTAACAAATTCTTACCAAATAGAAAGCAGAAAGATTTTAGAAGAAGTAAGAGCAGTGAACACCAAGTATCTCAAGGGTATAATCTCAATAATAATAAGCAAGTCAACTGATACTGCATAACCTTCAGGAGGATCAGGAATTGAAGGCATCATAAACAGTGTAAACCAGGGCTGAAATAAGGAGACTGATATAAATTTGAATAAGGAGAATATAAGAAGTCCGTGAACCAGGAAAAATGTTTAGAATTGATTAAAAACAACCCATATTTCGAAAAAGGGCAATGAAGTCCAAATGAGGTAAACACAGCTATTGCTTTGGGAGAGATTATACAGCTTCCTTCACTACCTTAAGTAACACCACTGGCTCAGTGGGGCATTTGATTCACAGAGGTTCCCCTAAATGCATAGGCTTGGTGCACTGGTGATTTGGCTAAACTAAAATCCAATGGTGTCCAGTAAATTTTAATACCCCGTGAAAAATTAGGGTTCAGAGGAACAAAGTAATAAAATGATAAATCTCTTGTTACTGCTACTACTGTAAGTAAAAGTTCTTTATCTCTGGGTCAGAAATCTGTCTTCCACCAACAGTCATAAAACATGGCAAGCTAAAATGTTAGTTTGCAAGAGAAGCAAATTATCAGATCCTTCACAGCTTTTGAAAAGTATTTAATATGAAGAGACACTTTATAAACAAATAATCCTAACAGGAAGAAATCACAATTCTAAATTAGTATGCCAACAAAAATATAGCTTCAAAATGCATATGAAAAACATCAAAATTGAGAGGAAAAATTAACAAATGTAGCAATTATAGTCATAGACTTTAACATACCTATCTCAAAAGATGATAGAGAAAAAAATTACCAATACAGCTATACAAGATTTAATCAACACAGTTAACAAACCAGACCTAATTTACCTAGCTAGAACACGATGTCTAATAGTACTTAAATTCACATTTTCCTAAGCATAGAAAAAATGTTTAGCAAAAGATGCCATGAGCTGGAGCAAAAAATAAAGCATAAATAAAAATTTTTAACTCAGTGTATTTAAATTATGTCTGTCATCTTGAAAGTAAGCTAGTAGTCAATAACAAAAGATGAGAAAAACTCCACATCTGGAAACTAAAAATGTGTTTCTAAATAAACCATGGGACACAAAAGAAGTCAAAATGGAAATTAAAAATATTTAAAACTGAATAATGATAAAGAAAACATATCGAAATGCATGGAATACAGCTTAAGTTATATTTTCAAGACATTGTGGTCTTAAATACATAGATATATCTATACACATGGATATATATATACACACACTTTTTTTTAAGCTATAAAGCAATTCTTTAACTTCAATGTTAAAATGCTAGGAAAAAAATCAAATCTAAGAAAATTGAAAAATAACAAAGATAATAACATAAATTAATTATATAGACAAACAGCAAAGATAATAAACAAACTATTTTTTGTAAGAAGATTAATAAAATTAGTAAAATTTTAACAAAACCAATCCATTAAAAAGAGAAAAAAACACAAGTTATCAATGCTACAAATGAAAAACCAACATTACATGTAGATTCTTCAGACAATATTGTGAACACAAGTACAATTGATAATTTCTATAAAATAGATAAAATTATCTACCAAAATAATAATTTACCATGATGGTAGATGAAATAAAATATCTGAAATTATAAAAAAAAAAATTAAAAATCTGAATAATACATTCTATCCATATTTAAGAAATGGAATTTCTTATTAGAATCTTTATCAATAATCAAAAAGAAATTTAGGCCTGACTTTGCCAGTTAATTTTTATAAAATAGATAAGATAGATAATTTTTATAAAATAGAAAAAATTATAACCAAATAATAATTACAATGATGGTAGAGTAAGTGAAATATCTGAATAACACATCCTATACATACTGAAGAAAATGAATTTCTTACTAAAATCCTTGTCAACAATTAAAAAGAAATTCAGGCCTGGCTTTGCCAGTTGATTTATTTCAAGAACTTAAGGAAAAAAATAGGACAAATCTTAAACTCCAGTAGTGAACAGTAAAATAGGAACACTTTATGACTGTCTTTATGAGAATAACAAAACTTGTTTCCAAGACCTAACCAGAAGAGTACAAAAAAGGCAGAGTACAGACATTTCTTAACTAATATAGATGTGAAAACTTTTAATGAGGAAAGAACTTATAAGAAAAAATCTAGTGACATATAGAAAATCCAATATATTGTAGCTAGTTAATGTTTATTCTGGGAATGCAAGTATGATTAAATATTCAAAAATAATGCAACTCACTGTATTAAAGCAAGAGAGAAATTGCATGTGATCATTTCAAGTGCATAAAAAGCACCATGCAAAATTTAACATCCACTCATGATAAAATGCCTTCACAAGTCAGAAATGAAAGAGAGCATTCTTTTTTTTTTTTCTTTTTCTCTTTTTTTTTTTTTTTTTCAGAAAGAGAAAGAGAGAGGGGAAGTTTTTTTTTTTTTTTTAAGACAAAGAAAGAAGTAGAATAAAAGAGAAAAAAGGAAGAAAGAGAAAGAGGGAGAGAGAATGAGAATCTTGCTCTATTGCTCAGGATTTCATTTAAATATGTGAAATGCTTATGCAATTACTAAAAAGTGATTTATTTCCTATTATGTGATCACTTTTAGAATAGGTATGATATAATATTAAAAAAAATATTATGTTTTGTGGATATGGGGTGGTAGGCTCTGTAAATATTTATTAAATTTGCTTGTTCCAGGTCTGAGTTCAAATCTGGTTTTTTTTCTTTCCTTTTCATTAGTTTGGTAGATCTACCTCCATCCCTTTATGTTAAGTCTTTGTGTATCCTTGCCTATAAGAAAGGTCTGAATACAGCATACCGATGGGTTTTAACTTTTTATTCAGTTTGTCTAAGTGTACGTTTTGATTGAGGCATTTAATCCCTTTAAGTTTAGGCTTAATATTGATATATGTGAATTTAATACTGTTATTTAAGTCTAACTAGCT
>PVKP010031667.1:0-26740 GCA_004027715.1 Plecturocebus donacophilus | reverse complement strand
AAGTATAATGCTGTTATTTTAGAGAAGTTAAAAAAGATAATTTTGTCTGCTATTTGTTTCTTATCTTACTTCACTTTTTTAAACATCTAACAGTCTTAAATAAGATTGTTACTGGGAGATCCTCTAGAATTCCATAATTAACTATGAGATTGATAGTTTAAGAAAAAAAATTAACACTTTATTTCACTGTGGAAGTGTCTTCTGCCTACAAGTAGAGATTTATAAAACTCTACAAGTAGAGTTTTTAAAAATAAAAAAAAAGAGCAAAGTATGTTTCTTGATACAGCCTGGTTAAATATTTGCTCTTTAAAGATAAAGAATCCCCCAAATACCCAATTAAAAATTGGTTAATGTTAGACGGATCTCACATTTTTTCAATACAACATAGTCTGATGATAAAGAAGTTCCACTTATAAAGCTATGCAGGAAAATGTGTGTGACTCCACAATTCTATACCTAGTTAAATGGCTGTTTAATCCATTAGCAATGTCTTCTGAAAATGCAGCAGATATTTTTTAAATATCCTCTTCTTAAATTTTTATATTAAAAAAATTGTATGATATATGTCTATTTCAATGTAACACTACTTCTTTGAAATTTTAGAGAAGATTCTTTGAACTGTACACTCTTTTTATATTTTGGAATTTTTTTCCCATTTATATATAGTTACAAACCTCTGCCTTATAGTGAACTAGAAGCTGAATTGTTTCTTGTATATAAGTCTGCTAAAATCTTTCACCTGCTGGATTCAGGTCAAAAGGGACAGTTAGTCAATTATTAATGTGGAGAACTAACAACTTCAGGAGTAGAATAGCATGAATAATTTTCAAACAGGACCTTAACACTGGCCCCTACTCTGCTTAGAGTGGCTGTTTGTACCAAAAGCAAAGGCAAGTGCTCCTTCACGCCACTGGCAATATCCCGGTGATAATAAGACAAGCAACTTGAAATCTAAGAGATGGATGAGATAAAGCAATACCAAAGTTTACTTTCAACTTGACTCCACACCTGTGTCTGTAAGTTATGTCATTGAAGATGCCCATTGATGCCTACCATATACATCTTAGAAACATCTCAATCTTGGGAGAGGAATCATGGACTAGTCTCCAGTGGATTTCTTCATTCTCTTTATAGATACTACATTTAGCAATTTTTCATGTCTGGAATGAGCACATCTCTGACTCTAAGCAGTCTTGGCACAATATTTCTTCCAAGTGTACATATTATGTTTAATTTATTAGAAATATGATTGGAAAAGAGGTGGGAGAAAAAAATGTCATATTGTCCACAACTTTATATTTGACTTTTGTACTGAAAACATATACCTTTCCTATGTTATTAAAATCTCTTTATACATATCATTTCCATGTATCTTTAAAGTTCCTTTATACAAGTAACAATAGATGACTAATATTCCAACTTCTTATTTTAAAATTCCCCATAAATTAAATAGAAATAGGAGCTGTAGGTAGAGGAATGACATTATAGTGATGAGTATGTATAGTAATTTCTCAAAAAGTGACTGATATTGTTTTGATTTAATTTCTTTGTATGTTTTTTTGCTTTGCTTTGTTTACTAGTGACATTGAATTCATCTCTGCAACTGTAGGATCTCCACGGTTAGAGGCCTTGATTTCCAAATGAGTCTTGAGGCACCTGTGTCTTGTTGAATTATTAGCTATGGTTTCTGCCTACACACTTTAGCACCTTGTCTCCATGGACAAGCAGACAAGAATAGTCACTATTTTGGCAAGGGTAATTGGCTTTGATTATCAGAAGTTTGGGCTACTGTTACACAATGGAGATAAAAATGAATTTGTGAGGAATGCAGATGGTCTACTTGGTTGCTTCTTGTGTTCCTTCACCCAGTTTTGATTATAAATGCACTGGCATGGGAGTCCCAGCCTGAGAAGAGCAAGATGACCAGGGGCTCAGGGCACTTGGGAATAGCAATAAGTGATCATAGTTAGTAGAGCTAGTAGTTGAGAGTGAGGCGCATTCAGACTAGTTGGTGGAAAAGATGAAGGTAGCAATTGCGGTTTCAAGACCAATTGCAATTTCTTGGTTGTTTTACTAACCTTCCTCTTCTCAGTTTCCCCTCAATAAGAGAGGCTCATGGGAATCCTGGAAGAGCTAACTCCCAAATACATGTGGAAAAATAGATCGAGCAGTACAAAGCGTGAATTGTGGGAGACTTGCCAGATGTCACCCAGACCTCTCTTTAAACAAGGACCTGCTGCCAGCCTCAGGAACTACAGTCAGCACAGTCTTTAGCTCTCCGCTCCTCCTCTTTAGATTCAGAGTGTGATGCACCCCCAAGTCACATCTTTCCTGTAGCAGCCTACATCTAGTAACTGCTATTGCTATCCACCATGAGTCAACTCTGAAAGGCAGGATTTATTCCAGAACTCCATGCTGGGCTGACTAAGCTTTGTCTGATCTGCATTGCAGTTTATAACTTCCCCTTTGCTTAATTCTAATTCCATCACTTTCCTTTCACAGTTGTGGATTCCTAGTGAACAACTTGCACCTGATTCCATTTCAATATATGCTTCTAGAGAACTCCACTTTCAATAGCTTACGCTGCCAAAGCAAAGAGGTTGTCCATTTGTTTTATCTTTGGCTACACTAATAGCTCTGTTTTTGTGAGAAGATTAGAGAATATTAAAAAGCAATGTTTTGCACAACTGCCATCTTGCCTGCCTTTGAATCCTTGCTCTTTAACTTGTTTTGGATCACAGAGAAGTTAATTTGTTTTTCTAATGTCGTTGGAAATTTTAAAACATTATTTTTTTAAATTTGTGTTATCCTAACACAAGGCCTTAGGATAAACTAAATGAAATTATGCATCTAAAGCACTTAGCTCAATCCTGGTAACTAGTAAACAATCAATCAAAATTATATTAGCAGTAGTAAGATAGCTGCAGTAGCAGAATGAACTTTCTGAGTTTCTATTACTTAACAAGTGCTTTATTTATTTATTTAGAGACAGGATCTTACTCAGTTATCCAGGCTGGAATGACATTCTCATAGCTCACTGCAGCCTCTAACTCCTGGGTTTAAGCAATCCTCTCCACCTCCGCCTCCTGATTATCTGGAACTACAGATGTGTGCCAACATGCCTAGCCTAACAAGAGCTTTAGATGCACTAACTCATTTGTTTTAGAGAATCTTGTAAGGCTTCAGATTTGGTTAATTGTCTATGATTATAGGTCTCTCTTATAAGTGGGAAGAATTTGACATCATGTCTTTTTGAACCCAAGTTTAAGATTTTCTATTATACCTGGAATTGGCAAACATTCTGTAAAGAGCCAGATATTAAATGTTTTAAGCTTTGTGTGCCAGAAGATCTATCTTGTAAATAAGCACTCTACTAGGATTTTAGAGCAGAAAAGTAGTGATAGACAACGCATAAATGAATGAAGACAGCAATGCTCTCATTAAACTTTATACCAACAGGCAACAGGCCATATCTGCTTTATATTCTGATTCTCCTATAGATATTCAGTAGTAACCTAAAAGCTTTCAGAATTTCCACAGAAAGAGAATGTCTCCATAAAAAGAGAACTTATGATCTCTTCAATAAATAAATACAGTTATAAGTCACAATAAAATTATATAGTGTTGAATAATGGTGGCTCAGTCTAAATGTTGTAGAAGATTTCTGAAATGAGTGACCCATGCAGAATAGTCATCACTGTTGAGGTAGATTAACTGAGTATCAAAAGTTTGTTTGAAATAGGGAGAAAACAAAGTATAAAGCAAGAGTTTATTTCTTGGGGAGAGGGAAAGAAAAAAAAAGAGTTTATGTCTAAGATTCAGAGAGACATAGATTAAATATTTGTTCTTCAACTTGTTAGCTATATAACACTGGATAAGTTAATCAGTCTTTTCAATTACCTCATCCATAAAGTCTGTGTAAATGCATTTAGCCCATAGAGTTATAGTAGGAAAGAAAAAACATATTTTAGTAACTAGCTCATAATAGTTTTATTGATAAATTCCACACATCTTTGCTGAGTGTGCGTAATATGTCATACATTCTTAGTTGTTGGAGATATAGTAGTCAGCAAGACAGAAAAATTCCTTATGGAGTATACATTCTAGGACCCAGCAAATGATATTTATGATCATCCAATTATTCTACTTTTGCATTGAGATATAAAGCCAATGTTTTTAGCTTTATGTATAAGTGCAAGAGTAGAAGTTTAGGATAAACAAACAATATAGAATCAGATATGGAATTGAGTGTTTTTGTAGGAAGTATAAAAATCTGTTGGAATTAGCAGGTTAAATAGCATTACCAGACATATCCATGTACACTATACAATATAAAACAAGTTGTTTAGCACAACCGTCCTAGGAATTTGTTGGAAACATTTGAGAGTTAGCATTGCATTATCACATTATGAGAGAGGTTAACATAGAAGTCTTGTTAACATCATCTGGCCTGAGGAGTTTGAGCAAAAACTGTCAAGAAATCTCAGAGATTACTGAGCAGGAGAATGGCATGCTGTGAGTATGCTTGTAACCTTTGTATGTGTCACAGTATAAGTGGGAAGACTTCAGGCAGAGTGTCTAATACCTCTTTCCAAAGCAGGTATGCTATTAGATGTTGTTCAGCATTCAACTGCAAGACACAGTTCTATTTCATCAAGAATAGTAGCCATTCCCAGGGACAAGCTGATTCCTGTTCTTAACCCAATCTTTTAAACTATACATGGAGGCAATTATTATTCAAATGATTATGCAACTAGTGAATACAACCAGAATTAGTATAGATCTACATAAACTGAGATTATGAATACAACCAACCCTATTCTTTAATTTGCTTTTAACTTTGGAGGGACAGGGAATGATGGGAGTTGTAAAAGTTGTAGTAATTAATGAACAAGTTAAGAAGTGTTCCTTTATAATATATTTCCATTAATTGTTTCATTTTGGACCTGAACATTACCAAGTATTCAAGACTAATTTACCATTGATTCATTTATTTACTCATACATTTACTAGGCAGCTGCTTATTAAGTACTTATTATATGCCAGTTGAGTTGTAGAGACTTGGATAAAGCAATGAACAAAATGGACAAAAATCCCCACTCTTACTGAACTGACATTTCCTTCCTTTCTCCTTTTCTTTATCCTTCTTTCTTTCTTTTCATAATTTTCTTATCTTCCCTATTAAAAAGCAATGCAATTACTAAAATGAATACAAATAATATAGACATAATTAAATAAGTATCTGAATTTAAAAATCTGCTTTCATTAGGATATAGAAGGCCAAAGGAGACCATCACTCCTGTGTCAACCCAGAAAGTCTTGCAAGAGGGAATACTTCCAAACTCATTCTAAGAAGCTAGAATTGCCTTTATATTAAAGACAGGTAAAAATAATATAAGAAAAGAAACTGCAAGCCAGTGTCTCTGATTAACATCATCAACAAAATATTGACAAATCAAATACAATAGCACATTAAAAGCATCATACACCATGACCAAGTAAGATTTATCCCTAGGATGCAAGGATGTTTCAACATGTGCAGATTAATCAATATGATAAATCTCATTAACTGAACGAATTATAAAAATCACATGTTCATTTCAATTAATGCAGAAAAAGCATTTAACAACATCAGCATTCTTTTATGATAAAAACTCTCAGCTAATTATAGAGGGAATTACCTCCACACAGTGAAGTTCCTTTATAAAATGCCCACAGCCAGCATCATATTCAGTGATTTAAAGCTGAAAGCTTTTCCTCTCGGATCTGGAACAAGGCAAGAGTGCCCACTCTCACCTTTCCTAGTCAACATAGTACTAGAGGTCATAGCTAAATAAATTAAGCAAGAAAAAAAAGGCATCCAAATAAGAAAGGAAGAGGTAAAACTATCTTTGGTTGCATATGATATACTTTACAAAAATCAAAAGATTTCACACACAAAACAAAAGCAAAATCTGTTAGAACTAAGAGCTGAATTCAGTAAAGTCACAGAATACAAAATCCAAATACAAAATTATTTTATTTCTATATATCAACTATTACCTGTCCATAAAGAAAATAAGAAAACAATTCAATTTGTAATAGCATCAAAAATAATAAAATATTTAGGGATAAACTAAACTAAGGTAGAAAGATTTATACACTGAAAACTATAAAACATTGACCAAAACAATCTAAAAGACACAAATAAATGGAAGAACACCCCATTTTCATGGATTGAAATAATTAATGTTAAAATGTTTATACATCCCATAGATTTGACAGTCTCTAGATTTGACTCTAATAGTACATTTTACAAAAATAGGGGGAAAAGTCATTAAATTCATTTGGAACTGCAACAGTGTCCCAAATAGTCAAGGCAACTTTGAGCAAGAACAAAGCTAGAGATGTTACACTCTGATTTTAAAACATATTATAAAGCTACAGTAATTAAACCAGTATGGTACTGGTATAAAATAAAACACAATGCAATAAAACAAAATGAACCAGACATATAGACTAATGGAAGAGAGGGTCTGGAAATAAACCTATGTGTGCATATAAGGTCAATGGATTTTTAAGAAGTATGTCAAGAATACAAAATAGGGGAGAAATCTCTCTCTTTCAAAAATGGTGTTGAGAGCCAGGCACTATGGCTTATACGTGCAAACCCAGCTACTTGGGAGGTTGAGGCAAGAGGATTACTTAAGCCCAGAAGTTCAAGGTTGCAGGGAGCTGGTTGTACCACTGTACTCCAGCTTAGATGGCAGAATGAGACTTCATCTCTAAAAGTAAAATAATGAATGACGTTGGGAAAGTTGGATATTTACATGCAAAAAAATATAGAATTGAACCTTTCTGTCACACCACATACAAGAGTCAACTCAAAATGAATTAGACTTAAAAACATAAAATCTGAAACAAGACACTTAGAAGAAAACATATGGAATGAGCTTTTAGATATTGAATTGAGCAATAATTTATTGTGTATGGTAACAAAAGCATAGGCAACAAAAGCAAAATTAGACAAGTAAGATTACATCAAATTAGGCTGGGCACAGTCGCTCACACTGTAGTTCCAGCACTTTGGGAAGCTGAGGCAGGCGGATCACAAGATCAAAAGATTGAGACCATCCTAGACAACATGGTGAAACCCCGTCTATACTAAAAATACACAAATTAGCTGGGTGTGGTGGCACATGCCTATAATCCCAGCTACTTGGGAGGCTGAGGCAGGAGAATTGCTTGAACCCAAGAGGCAGAGGTTGTAGTGAGCTGAGATTGTGCCACTTCACTCCAGCCTGAGCAACAGAGTGAGATTTCATCCCCTCCAAAAGAAAAAAAAAAAAAAGATTACATCAAATTAAAAAGCTTCTGCACATATAGTTTTGTTTAACAAGCAATTAAACAATGAATGGGAAACATATGAAATGGGAGATAATATTTGCAGATCATGTATCTGATAAGGAGTTGATATCCAAAACATAAAAGAAACTCAAAAAACTCAGTAGCAAAAAACCAACAGAAAAGAAAAACAACCAGATTTTTAAAATAGTGGAAGTACCTAAATAGACATTTCTCCTATAAAACATACAAATGGCCAATGGGCATATTAAAAGGCCAATAAACATAAGAAAAAATGCTCATCATCACTGATCATTAGAGAAATGCAAATCGAAACCACATTGAGATACCATCTCATGCCAGTTAGAATGGCGATCATTAAAAAATCTGGAGACAACAGATGCTGGAGAGGATGTGGAGAAATAGGAACACTTTACACTGTTGGTGGGAGTGTAAATTAGTTCAACCATTGTGGAAGACAGTTTGACAATATCTCAAGGATCTAGAAATAGAAATATCATTTGACCCAGCAATCCCATTCCTGGGTATATACCCAAAGAACTATAAATTGTTCTACTACAAAGACACATGCACACGTATGTTCACTGCAGCCCTGTGGACAATAGCAAAGACCTGGAGCCAACCCAAATGTTCATCAATGATAGACTGGACAAAGAAAATGTGGTACATATACACCATGGAATACTACACAGCCATAAAAAATGATGAGTTTGTGTCCTTTGTAGGAACTTGGATGAATCTAGAAATCATCATTCTCAGCAAACTGACACAAGAACAGAAAGCCAAACACCTCATGTTCTCACTCGTAGGTGGGTGTTGAACAATGAGAACATGCGGACACAGGGAGAGGAGCATCACACACTTGGGGCAGTTGCGGGGGGCAGGGGAGAGACAGTGGTGGGTGGGGAGGGAGGGGAGGGTGAGGAGAGATAACATGGGGAGAAATGCCAGATATAGTATGCACCTAAAGTAAAATATAAAAAAAAATCTTCTTTTTAAAACGTTTCACCATGTTTATTACTGTTATATATAGAAATATAATTATTTTTAATAAATCTTGTATCTAATAACTTTACTAAGTACATTTACTTTTTATAGATTGTTTTCAGTTTTCTAAATATGAAATCATATTGTCTACCAAAAAAAAATCCCTGATGGTTGTATCTTATGTTCACAAGCTTGCATCCTAGCTTACAGGTAACCAAGGGAATAGAATTTTGCTTTTCTGTTAATTCACTCTTGGGTCATGAGGATACATGATGTATTAAAGCACTAAAATCTAGAGAGCATGTTCAAAAGTCTTTGAGCAGACAGATGTCTATTACAAATTAATTCTGAGGCTATAATTGATTTGCTGCAGAGCACACAACTAGAAATGATTGAGAGAAGATTTGAACTTAAGTCTGTTTATCTCAAAAGTTTATGTTCTTCTTGCATTGTCTCCCAGTTCATGTATGACTGAACTCTTTACCAACACACAATCCTGTGAGAAGAGCCAGAGCATTTCATCCTGGTCTTAAACAATGACATCTCTTTCAGATTTTCATCTACTGCTTATTTTTGTAACAAAATAAAAAGTTTTTTAATTAAAGGAAAGAACTGGTTTATGAGTGGTGGAGTCACTTATTATTTTATTTCAAAGATACAAGCCCTATTAACTCAACAGAGCTTAGGTGTATGGATGTTCCAGTCCAAAATGGGACTCAATTAGGGCCTTTTTATTAATCCTCACTCTTAAAGATTAAAATGATCTCATTTCTTCAGTGGAGAAAGTAATGTTCATTTCTTAGACACATAATTGGACTGGCATAGTTCACACTAATGAGCTATTATAATCAAAAATTACCTTATACACGACTGGTATTTCTGATTTTTTTTTCTTAACTTTAACTCAAGTGTTGCAAAGCACACTTTGGTATTTTTTAGTAACTAATAAGACCTCATCCAGAATGAGAACAAAAATCTAATTAATCAGTAGGCTAATTTCCTTTAATACTGACGCTTGATATTCCAAGCATATTTTGTTACCTAGAAAATATTTCTATTATTGCATCAATAAATCAGAAATATATGCAAAACATTTACACAAATTCCTCACATGGGTCATTGTGTAATAATTATGCATTAAAGAGCCTCATGATTTTTCTGAAAACAACTATTACTTTTCTTCAAAGGGTTTGGTATCAGGTATCTCCATATTAGATAGAGCAAAACACACAAAAGAAGATGGAGCAAGCCACTTCAGGGATAATCTTTGTATTTTATCTACTTTATGCTGTGAATGATGTCTAGAAAGAAAAAAAGAGCAAGACTTCAGTCATAAGACATAATTATTTCATAGCTATACTACTTATGTCCTTTTGCATAAGATGTTCAAAGTCTCCAACTGTGGGTTTCCTCATCTGGCAAATGGGATAAATTATTCCCACTGTGAAGTTGGAGTAAAAGTGATTGTGCATATGAAAGTAATTTCTGGACTATAGAAAAAATATTGTGGAATAGAAGCATGTGCTCCTAAAATTTTTTTCTCCCCAATATCATCAGTTTTTCCTGCTCCACCAGATCTTCAGAGTATGGGAAAGAGAGGGAAAATGGAAGAAAGGAAGAAAGGAATGGAGGAAGAAAGGGAGGGAGGGCTGGAGGGAAGGTCCGATATTGACGTCGTATTCCTCATCAGCTAACACTCATCACTGGCTACAATACCCTGTCCTATTTTATATTTTGAACATTGAGCATGATCTTCTCAAAATCATTGTTCTTAATAGCCCATCTTCTTGTATGTTTTTTCTCACTATAATTTTCTGGCTGACGTTTCACCTAATTTAGGTCTCTGCTTAATATTACCTCTGTATAGACATCCCCCAACAGTCAAATTTTTAAAAGTACAACCCTATCACTCTTTTTATTTACCTATTCTGCTTTATTTTACCTTTATACTTTTATCACCACCAGATATTGCATTATATATTATTATTTGTTTATTTTCTATTTCTCCATTAGACACTAAGCTCCACAAGGCACGATATTTTTAAACATTTTGTTTATTATTATATCATCTCTTAGTAGCTCAAATAACACTTGGCACATAGTTGATACTTAATAAGCATTTATTGTTCAAAGATCAAATTAATAGATTTTAAATTCTATAAGTTTTATATCAAATTTTAGTTAATGACCTTGATAAATGCTGGATATAGTTCAGTGTCAATTTATTTACTTATCTTTTAAAAACAATAATGAACACAACGATTGCAGTTTACTTAAAATGCCATATTACCGTAACAATTTGACTCTTGCTATGAGGCTGCGTATAAAAATCACACAGTAGGAAAAATCTTTCTCTTTGATTTTCAAAGGTTTTTGTTAGCTTGTGAATAGTCAACATTTGACTGTCTAGTTCCCCATCCTTCCCTGATTTGCTTAAATAATTAATTGTTTTCTCCAGCCAAAGAGTTAACGCAGGTGGAGGTTAACATCACCTCTCTTAGGAAACTACCTTGCTTTGGTAATGTTACCTCTCTTAGGTAACTAGCCAGCTAGCTAGGTAACTACCTCTCTTGAGTAACTAAGTAACTAGTTAATTACCTAAGAGAGATAAAATTGCTGTGCCTTACTTTATGTCCTCAACTTTGCTACAAAGTGGAAACATTTAGAAAACTTTAATTAATTTTTAAATTTTCCACACTACACTGATGTATATCTAGGGAACTAAAAATAAATCTCTATTCCTAGGTTCTACCGCATACCAATTAAATCAGAATGTCTGAGTGTGGAGGCCAAATATCACCATGTTTTAAAATCCCCACTGATTCTAAGGTGCAACCAAAGTTTGGGGACCACCGTCTTTACCTAAATGAGTGGTTGTTTCCATTGCCAAGAATTTAATTATCTGTTTCAATTTTCTCCTAGAAATCCCAACTCTTCAACATATTCATGGTTTTCAAATAGAAGCCAAGCTTCTTCTCCTGGAAAGCACAGTGTTCACACAGAATATATCCTGTGTTTCACTTAAATAAGATTTTATGAGCACACTTTGTAGGCTCTTGACTTCAGGCCTTTGTTCCCATTAACTCTTCTGAATCGAGTCTCCTTCTTCAAACCTCCACCTGTTGTTGGCCATCTTTTAAAGCCTTGTACAAATGATATTTCGATGTCTTCTTTCTCTATCAGAATTGATCTTACCACATTTGGTGCTGCTGTTAATCTTTCTCTTGTCCCTCATTTATCACAATCTGGTACCCATCACTAATTTGGATAGGTCACCTTCCCTGGGCTGTGATTTAATCATGTTTTAAATGAGGGAGTTGAGAGTTGAAGCTGCAAGCCCCTAAGCTCTCTTCTGGCTCTTAACTGCTATGTGCTCTTATATCCTGCACAGTCTCCTAGGAAAAGCAGGTTTTGTCATCACCATGTATCTTGATTTGTCATAGCACACCAATTTTCAGCTGATAATTGCTTTTTGGTTTCTGAGCTGTGAAGAGTAGAACAACCATGTTTTATTTTTATTGAAAAATAACAATAGTAATTGTGATCTCTAACATATGTATATTGACATTCCCACATACACTACATGAAAATTCACATGTATACTGAGACATACACACTAGATATAGATATGGATATATATAGACATGTATACACACATACACACACACACACACATACACCATATATTTACCATAAATATATATACACACCACTCGGCAATCCACATGTGTGTGAAAGTATATGTATATATATCCTGTATAACACATGACAATCCACAAAGCATGTTTATCTGTGTTTGTGTTTTTCCATTCTACCCATCTCAACAACCTACAACATAGGTAAGTAGGTGAACATTACACTGTCTTCCAGAAAAACCAACTAAGAGCTAAAAAAATCAAGTGATTCACCCAAGGCCTCATATTAACATGACAAGGCTTTGTCTAGAATGGATGTCATTTGCTTCCTTGGTTGAGGTTTATTTCTATTCCATCAGAAGTGCCTCTGTATTTATAATACTATTAGAAAGTTAATGAGACATCCCCATGTTGTGGTCTACCATACTTTATATTTTCTGTGGGTTTTCCTCAGAATTGGGAAACTACAACTCAGGGTTTTAGAGCTCTGCCTATGTGTGACCAGTTGGAAGAAACTAAAGTCATTTGCTCTCTGTGACCTCCATTTACTGATGAATAACCCAGCCAGGGGAAAGTGTCCTTCAGTTTTCTCTGACATATCAAGCATATCTGACACTAACTATTTTTCTTTGTCAGGCATGTCATAGCCTTGTGTCTCTGGAATACAAATTCTGTCATCCCTCAACAGTGTCCCAACTGAGCACTTTTTTTTCAATTCAGCAGTAATGGAGATGTTTCCTAAAATGATTGTGGGTAAGTATCGCTAATGTGAGTATATAAAGCAGAAGGATATCTCTTGAACAATCTATTACTCTAATAATGGCTTGTAACACTTATGAACTGATCTCATATTCATTTTTGCCATTCAGTAAAGGAGGAAACTGAGGATGATTTGTCATATTTTCTACAATTCAGTTGAAAAAAGAACAATAGGCTGGGCACAGTGGCTCACGCCTATAATCCCAGCACTTTGAGAGGCCAAGGCTAGCTATATGCAGAAAGCTGAAACTGGATCCCTTCCTTACACCTTATAAAACATTAACTCCAGATGGATTAAAGATTTAAATATAAGACCTAATACCATAAAAACCCTAGAAGAAAACCTAGGCAATATCATTCAGACATAGGCATGGGCAAGGACTTCGTTATTAAAACACCAAAAGCAATGGCAACAAAAGTCAAAATTGACAAAAGAGATCTAATTAAACTGAAGAACTTCTGCACAGCAAAAGAAACTATCATTAGAGTGAACCAGCAACCAACAGAATGGGAAAAAATTTTTGCAATCTACACATCTGACAAAAGGCTGATATCCATAATCTACAAAGAACTAAAACAGATTTACAAGAAAAAAGTAACCTTATCAAAAAGTGGGCTAAGGATATGAACAGACACTTCTCAAAAGAAGACATTTATGCAGCCAACAAACATACGAAGAAAAGCTCATCATCACTGGTCATTAGAGAAATGCAAATCAAAGCCACATTGAGATATCATCTCACGCCAGTTAGAATGGCAATCATTAAAAAATCTGGAGACAACAGATGCTGGAGAGGATGTGGAGAAACAGGAACGCTTTTATACTATTGGTGGGAGTGTAAATTAGTTCAACCATTGTGAAAGACAGTGTAACGATTCCTTAAGCATCTAGAAATAGAAATACCATTTGACCCAGCAATCCCATTACTGGGTATTTACCCAAAGGATTATAAATCATTCTGTTATAAAGACATGTACACACATATGTTTATTATGGCACTGTTCACAATAGCAAAGACTTGGAACCAACCCAAATGCCCATCAATGATAGACTGAATAAAGAAAATGTGGTACATATACACCATGGAAAACTATGCAATCATAAAACAGGATGTGTTCATGTCCTTTGGAGCGACATGAACAAAGCTGGAAATGATCATTCTCAGCAAACTGACACAAGAACAGAAAACCAAACATTGCATGTTCTCACTCATAAGTGGGTGTTGAACAATGAGAACACATGGACACAGGTAGTGGAACATCACGCACCAGGGCCTGTTGGTGACTGAGAAGTCAGGGAAGGGATAGCAGGGGGTGGAGGGATAGGGAGGGATAACATTAGGAGAAATACCTAATGTAGATGACAGGGTGATGGATGCAGCAAACCACCATGACACGTGTATACCTATGTAACAAACCTGCACAGTATGCACGTGTACCTCAGAACTTAAAGTATAATAAAAAATAAATAAAAAATAATTTGGCAATATCTAGATAAGTTAAAGATGTAAATACCCTATGGTCCCACAATTCCACGTATGTAACAGATAATATATAAATATATGTTTACATAAATATATAAGCATAACAAATATCTATCAATATCTCTATCTACATTAATAGGTAAACTCCTATATAGGAATCTATGTAGAATTTTATATATAATAAGATTATTCACAACAAAACTGTAGAGAAATAGGAACAGTCCAAATGACCATTGACTGGAAATGATGAATAAACTGTGGCATGTTTATATAACAGAATCATATACAATAATGAAAATAAATTATAGCTGTAAGTATCAGCATGGAAAAATATTACAAATATGCTATAGAGAAAAATACATAAATCACCAAAAATCCTTATAGTATGTATGACTTCATTTACACATGATACAAAGACATTTAAAGTAAACAATCCATTATTTAAACATAAAACTGAGTATATCAATTAATTCTGATGGGAGAGAAAATAGGATAAAATCTGGGAGGAGCAGACAGAAAATTTCAAGGTAAATGTTTTTGTTTTCGTGGGTTTCTTTTTTTCCTTAAAATATGTAACTGGAATATGGGGTTTTCATTGTTACTTTCTAGAATTTACATCTATGTTTTATAAATATTCTTTCATATCTACTCTACATTTAATAAAAATATTCAAAAATATCTTTGCAATGAAACTTCTTGAGAATCCTATATGTATTTGCCATGCTAACAAACAAAATACCATTTGATTATCCACTTGTTTCGTATTTATTTGGGCAGCTTGAAACTGTGCCACTCAGCATTACAAACTGCAAGTAAAGGCCTTCTGAGAATGGCAACAAATCAGAAATGCAAAATGCCATCACTGATTAATTTATGAAAACAAAGTTTTCAGCCTACAAGAACCGGGGGCAAAATGAAACAATAACTCACCAGGGGGTGGTGAGCCCTGAAGTGCAGTGCTTGGCCATGTGTAACTCTTTATCACTCCAGGTCTCAAATCTGAGCGGTATCAATCATGCTGCTTGCTAGGGCACTGACTGAATATAAATTGGCCTTTCTGGGCATCAGTAGGCCTCCTTCTGCCAAGTAATTTGATAGTTCTTTTATTTTAAAACACTTAGGATGGATTATAGAATGAAAGCACACACTTTGGAGCCATTTAGAAAAATCAATTCAAGCCACACTTAACGACAAAGAAAAATCCTTCTGTTCTTTCTGGTGACATATTACTCAATAGAATAGTCCCATGGAGATGCAAAAACTTACACAAGGTAAATTTAGACAGCAATGTAATTGTTAATGTGTGTGTCGTAACTTGATATTTGTACACACTGAACCTCTGCATTTACTGCAGCAATGCTGAGAATGCTCAAAATGTTTTTGTAACCCCCTAGAAGCAGGTCTTCAAATCATTGCCTAAATTTCTAAGGCTTAGGGGTGAATTTTTCTGGTTTTTAGAAAGTGCCAAAAGTCTTTTGAATCCAGAGTTCACAGAACTAAGGGAATTTTCAAGGGCAGGAAGTCCTGATTTGGCATACAAGAGACAGCTTTGGAGAGTAATCCGTCTTGTCTCTCTGAATGGATCATAAACTGTCACTGATACCAGTTCCTTGTGACAAGGTCAAAAATCTAGACTTCAGATTGAAGTTTCTTTGCGAATCAAGACTCCCACTTGCTAGCCCCAGAAAAACAAAGTTGCTGAACTCCTCTAGATCTCAACTAACTCCCCTGAAATAAGGATAGTCACAACTACTTTAAAAGTTTATTACAATAATTCAAAAAGATATATAGTTTCTAACATTTTCAATAAATGGCAAATAAATATAAAATCAAAACATGAATAGCAAATCTGATTCTGATATCTTAAATTTAGGTAATATTGAGTAGTAATTAATTACATGAACGTTGGAGTCAGATACACATCAAGCTAAATCACAGATTCTCTTATTTCCTAGATATATAATTTATATCATTTTCAGAAAACTAACAACATAAAGATTTCTCAACTCAAAAATGGAGAAATGATAGTATTTGGTAATGCACTTTACTAATAATCATATAGATGTTTAGTACTAAAATTGAATGAACTCAGGCAACTTATTTAAATTTGTTGTGGGTTTTCTCACCCTGAATGGTTCATATGGATGTTGAGGACCTAAAGCTTAAAAAATTTGGAAGGTATTTTTTAAGAAAATGAATACAGGCGGGGCACAGCGGCTCATGCCTGTAATCCCAGTACTTTGGGAGACCGAGGTGGGCGGATCATGAGGTCAGGAGATGGAGAACATCCCGGCCAACATAGTGAAACCCTGTCTCTATTAAAATACAAAAAAATTAGCTGGGCATGGTGGTGAGCACCTGTAGTCCCAGCTCCTCGGGAGGCTGAGGCAGGAGAATGGCTTGAACGCAGGAGGTGGAGGTTGCAGTGAGCCGAGATTGTGCAGCTGTGCTGCAGCGTGGGTGACAGAGTGAGACTCACATAGTCATTTGTTTCTGTGTGAGTGTGTGTGTATGTGTGCGTGTATGGTGAGAACATTTATGATGTAATCTTTTAACAATTTCAAATAAATGATACATTATTATTAACTAGAGTCACCATACTGTACAATAAATCTCCTGAATTTATTCTAACTGAAACATAGTATACCTTTGACCAAGGCATCCTCAACCTCCCCTTTTCCCAGGCCCTGGCAACCACTATTCTACTTTCCACTTCTATGAGTTGGACTTTCAGATTCCATATATGTATAAGATGAGAAAATATTTGTCTTTCTGTACCTGGCTTATTTCACTTAGCATAATTCCCTGCAGGTTTATCAATTTTGTCATAAATGACAGAATTTACGTAGCATGTTTTGAACAGTGCCTGTCACAGTAATCACTTACATAAGTGTTTGTAATTTTTTTCTATCATCTCAGTTCTACCATTATGTATCCTTCATTTTATTAAAAACCTCATAAATAGAAAAGAAGTAGGTCTGTTTTTTCATACTTATTTTATAAATTTCAGATTCTCATGGAGTGCTAAACAGCCTACTTAAGTCCAAGATAGTACAAATTATGGCCATATGCTGAAGACATAAAACACAAGTACATACTAAGATAAGAAAAGATTCAAGAAGATGCTTGGGCAAGTACCATTGTGAAGGTTCCTCCTTTTCCCATTATGGTTATGGTGTTTGGTGGGAAGCCTGGGGAGAGTATTGCATCTCACTCAGACTAGCCTCGTCTATACTCAACAAAAAAAGGGAATTCACCTTTTCAGTTTCACACCTCTCTTCACCCCCACTCATCCCCAACCTGGCCCCATTCCCATGGTTAATCAGCACACCTAAGGTGTAAATTGGACCAAATAAGTTTGTCTCACAATATTCTGCTTGTCATTAATTTTGTACTTTCTTCTATTAATTGCATTTTATTTACACAGCGGCAACAAGAAGTCATCATTAATACATAAAGAACCCTTTGTTGCATATTTAACAGCACTAAAGAAGACAGCAAACTTCCCTGTGAAGGCTTTGTAAAACCCTTAGGTCATGTGTTTTATCATTTTTATCTAATTAAAATAAAAGTGCCCCTGTCTTGAGGCTAAAAAGCAAAAAAAAAAAAAAAAAATTCAATTTTCCTCTACTAGCTTTCAACTACAAAATCTATAACTGAACATGTATAATTTTTTAGATGTTCCTCAGATTAACCAAAATCTTTTGTTTACCAGAACTGACATTCTTCACCAAATATAACTCTAAAGCACAGGATAGATACTGAACCAATTTTCTGAATGGACTTTGCAAGCATTCTTTCCATAGAAGCTCAGTCCTCATTCCGGCATAACAGGATTGTCCTATCTAATTAAACGCAATTTACTCTCAAATGTGACATTTCTGGCATGGTCATGGTTATTAAATTTGATTATCCAGTTAAATCTTGATGAAAATGAAGATAGATTTTTTAATTGAAACTTTATAAATAACCACATTATCATAGAAAGTAAAGGTATTTAATAAAGGCCCAGATAGTTTTGTAGACAAAGCCAATCAACATGTGCTTTTGCTTTCTACAGAATTATGATTTTAAAATTTTCTTAAAAATTAATTAGCTGAGAATTATACATTACAATTCCTAATAGAACTTTTTTTTTCTCTGAATTCTGAGGGATCCATTGAAATAAGTTTTAAGGAATTTCATGTTAGCACAAGTATATTCAGCTATATTGAGGTTCAAACATAAGTAAAGATGAATGAAAAGGGATTTTCCCTTAGGTCTATCGAACAACAGAACCATACTACACTACAAAACATATACAAAAATAATAATACAACTATATTTCTTTCGTTAGTTTAATTCAGTTCTACAAAATCAATGCCTATTTGTGAAGTCATACTAAAATACTAAATTTAATGCAAAAATATCAAATGAAAACAATGTGAAGGTGGAATAGAGTAATCAGAGTTAAAACACTCTTACATCGTTTTATTGCTTAGAAGTATAGAAAAGATATTAATTTTAGGCTGTAAAATTAAGTGTAAGTAAAATTTCAGGGATAACTTCTTAAAACAAAAACCAAGATAAACAGGAGGAAGATAAAAAAGAAAAATAAATAAAGAAAAGTTGCCAGGCTTGGTGGCTTACGCCTGTGATCTCAGCACTTTAGGAGACCGAGGCGGGCAGATCACAAGGTCAGAAGTTCGAGACCAGCCTGACCAATATGGTGAAATCTTATCTCTTCTAAAAATACAAAAATAAGCTGGGCATGGTGGTGCATGCCTGTAGTCCCGGCTACTCAAGAGGCTGAGGCAGAAGAATCGCTTGAACCTGGGAGGCGGAGGTTGAAGTGAGCCAAGATTGAGCCACTGCACTCCAGCCTGGGCAAGAGAGCCAGACTCCATCTCAAAAGGAGGAGAGGAGAGGAGAGGAGAGGGGAGGGGAGGGGAAGGGAGTCCTATTAATATAAGACATAGCAAGAAAAAGAAAAAAAACGCACAGAATAGGCAAGGCAAGAAACAGAGTCAGAATGGTATCTATGAAATTGAGGTTAATACATGGGAGGGTGAATGAGAAGACTTAATGAAAATCTAATCACAGTCATGGAATTAAAAACAGAGAAAATAATCCAGATATACATATAATGATAATATATAATTGCTCTAACTTTTCTTAGACCGTGCAAATTGGTAGAACATTTAATCATGTCAGAAAATTTTATTGGACAGCACTGTGTCTAGTCAGACAAACTTGCTGTACCAAGCATGTGACCAAGAAGTTTACAAAAATGTTTGTAGCAAAGCCATCAAACATACACCAGAAGCAAACAACCTTAAATATCCATCTACAGAAGGGATATATATTGTGGATGATACAAAAAATATAATAGTAAACAATAGTGAAAATGAAAGATAATCAGGTACAAGTATCAGCATGAGAGACTCCCATGATAATATTGAGTTAAAAAGTGCATCGCAAATAATAGATATAGTATGATACAATGTATATAAAGCTAGAACACATACGCAACTAACCAGCACATAGTTTAGTGATTTACCAAGGGAATAATAAAAACAAAACTCAGCATAGCTTCTCATAACTTGAGAAAAGCGTAATCAAAAAGGGAAATCAGTAAAGGACACTCAATGTAAATCGTTTTTTATTTTCTTATTCTGTATTGTGTGCACATCGTTTATCATCCTTTGTACCTTATGTATACATTATGAATAGTTATCTATAGAATATATTATTATAAAAATGGTTCTTGGTTTAGTCTTTTCTTTTAGTGACTATGCCTTGAGTATGTCTTGTTTAACTTTGATGTGAGCTTTTTCGGACAGATGTTATAAATAAAATATTTCAGAGTAATTTTTATACTTCTAACTTTTAAAAAATGAGAACTAGAGTTAAAATTTACGAAATGATTTTTTAATAATCAATTGGGATGTTTATTTAACAACCTATTTTCATGATTTAGATTCCAAAATAGTAAGTCTTATTTGCAATTCAATGGTTAATCCTACTTTTTTTGGTAAGTTATTCTCTGGATGCACTGTTGGATTTCATCCACTAGCATTTTATTTTGAATACTCATAAGTCTCTTTGATCCACAGTTTTCTTTTATGTGCCATCTTTATAATGTTTTGAAATTATTTATACTTGCTTCATGAAGTGCATTGAGTGGCTTGACATCTCTCATATTTTCTGGAAAAAGTAGATTTATATAGCATGGAAATTGGTTATCACCTACAAGTCTAAAAGACTTCAAAATAAAAACATCTTACCCCAAAAGGCTTTCAGCAATAATTCTTTGAGAACCTTCAAATATTGTGCATGAGTAGTCAAAAATTCAGTTTTCAATTTGATCCTATTTTGTTAATTTATATTAATAGATTAATGGGAAAAACATTATGTAGTTGGGATTTGTTCAATCATAATGCACAGATTAAATAATTTTATCTCCTTTTGATATGCTTTATTCCCCCATCAGCTGATTTATTTTTGTTTATTTGTGTATTCTTTTTTTGTTTTCCTTTTTTGGATTTGCCAGACATGTATATATTTGAATATTTTTCTCCAAAGAGCCAAATCTCAAATATGTTTAACAGTTCAGCTATGTTAGTGGTTTGTTCTATAATATATAGCTCTCCTTTTGTCTTTATTTCCTTTTATTGGATGTTGGCAAACTAGACCAAGATCATACGGATAATGGACCTGAGTAGACTCGTGTTGAACTTATATTTGTAAAAGAATCAAGCTGAAGAAAAAAACTGAGATAGATAGTTGTATTTGGATAACTAATGCCAGTACCCTGAAATAGGTACCACTTCTAGGGTTGCAGGTAGAATCTGGGGAAACTTACAGCAGGAGGCTAAGGCAGCAGCTAGTAAGAGGGTATCCTAAAGCCCTATCTGCAGGACCAAATTCTGATGTGGTGCTTGATGGAGAAATTTAGAGTAGAGAGGCTTCTACCCTCTTTCTTGTTTGGGACTATGAAGGTAGAGAATTTATTTTTCTTTTTGAATATTTGAAGGCAACTGCTTCAGAATAAATACAAAGTCATTAGATACAGAAAGAAATAGTATTAATACTTTTTATTTGCTCTCATGTGTTATGAATTTTAATGTGTGGCTTCTCAGACTTTAACGTGTATACAATTCACCTTAGCCTCTTGTTAAAATGCAAGTTCTGATTCAGTTGTTCTAGGTAGGTAGCCTCAATTTCTACATTTCGCACAACTTCCTACATGATGTGAGTGAATCTAGAAGCACACTTTTTGAGTTGCAAGGGCAACTTAAAGGGCATTATCTTAGTGTATTTGTGCTGCTATAACAAAACATCTGAGACTATATAATATATAAATAATATAAATTATTTCTCACAGTTCTGGAGACTGGAAAGTCCAAGATCAAGGCATCAGCAAGTTCAGCATCTGGTAAAAGCTCTGTCTCATTTCCAAAATTGTGCTTTGACTGCTGTGTCCTCTCACGGCAAAGAAGGTGGAAGAGCAAAAAAGGCGCCTAGCTGGTTCCCTCCAGCCCTTTTATAAGGCACTAATCTCAACCATGCAGGTGAAGCTCTTATGACCTAATCACCTCTGAACGGCCCCATCTTTTAAAACCGATGCATTAGGGATTAAGTTTCACCATGGATTTTTGAAGGGACACAAACATTGAAGCCATAGCACACATAAATGTGATTTCAACATTCCAGTATGCCTCATGATGGAAGTCAAAGACAGCTGAAGGCCTGGGTGGGAGAACCTTCCTTCTTGGTGGCCACAGTGAGAGTGAAACAAGCCAAGGCTGAGAGCTACCAGGTGTGTCCTTCAAGTTATAAAACCAAATGAGAGTCACCGGCTAACTTCAAGGGTCTCAATTACCAGTGAACGCTGAGGAGAGGTGGGTCATCAAGGAGAGGTGGTGGAACATCCAAGTAGTGCTTATCCTAGAATGAGTATCTAGGATATCATCTTCTGGCTTCAGAAAAACACAACAACAACAGTAATAGAATTTCTCAAGAAACATCTCAAGATGTCAGAGAGAGTAAGGATGGGGAAGGGCCCATTTGAGATAAATGTTGTCATTGATATTTATGAAAGAGACTACCCTGGAAAATGAGATAATTGGTAGAGTTAAAGTATTCTCACTGCTACTCAGCAGGCTGTTTATGTGTGTTTGCAGGTGGGAAGGGCTGATGATAAGAACAATTAGATCAGCGGCAAAAATTAAGAAATTAAGGCTTCATTAGGCATCATGGACATAGTGCCTGGGACCCGCAGGACATTGCATCTCACAAAAAAATGTTTACTTTTTTAATAATAAGAAAAATTTAACCTGTTAGGTCAAAGATTGCATTTGTCTTATACTAATAAAGTTACAAAATATAATTTTCAATATGGGTTTATGAAAGAAGGGGATAACAAAGGAAAAAGCACTTAGACCATGCAAAAGCCATAGTGTGGCCCTCAAAGAAGTTACACTGTCTTTATGTGAATAGGTTGTAGTGTGACAAAAAGTGGGGGGTAATGGAGAAATGATTCATGTCATTCTCACAATTTACAAAAGTATTATTTTACTCCTCCATTTGACAAATCATGTCTTGGAAAGGGTCATACATCCAGTAAGTTGTGAAGCTAAAGTTTGGTTCTGATTCTCTACAACTGAGCTTAAACACAGAAGCACAGAGAGAATCCTCTTGTTCCTAAAGAGGCTTCTGTCAGGCCTGGGGTAAGTCAACTGACACTAATTATGTGCATCACTCTGAACATCTGCATACAGCTGCTAGCTGCTCCGGACCCTTGTCAAATGCTCCCAAGTAGGACTTAATTAAGTGGCTTTTGTGGTTCTTCCAGCTGAATCTCTATCCTGAATCTGCTATCAACTCACTCCTAACAGCTGCATTTTGCCTTTTAATACTTTAGGTTCTGCTTCCAGTCTGACATCCCCAATAAGCCATTTATCTCTATATTATTAGGAATTATTATTAGGAAATGTTCATTTGATGAATTCATTATTATTTATCATACCATAGCAAAGAGTTTCGTTTTAACTGTCTGAAGGAAACAAAATGAAAGTTTTAGCCCTTTAAGCTATTTGTTGAAGAAAACTGAAGCTCAGAATGAATGCTGTTATAATTAATCAAACTCACCTATTCCAAACTCTCTATCTTTACTTACCCAGCCTTTCCACAACCTTCCCAACCAACACATCCTTACCACCAGCTTCCAAGGTTCTAGAGTAACACAAATTAAAAGAGAAAGCTTGAGAGACATTTTACTGGTTCCTTTGCTTCCTTGATAGAGGTAAGGTAAAGTGACAAATTAAACTTGTATTGAAGTTTTACAGAGTTTTTACTAAGTATTAAAATTACAATGGATTTCAGTATCAAATATTGACACCTGTATAATCAGCCAACTCAAAACTTAGAAGCTTATAATTACAGCCAGATATTTGACTTTTAATTCTGCTTGGCAGGTCCAGTGAGGCCAACGACTGAATCTGGGCTTGCTCATGTGACTCTGGTCAGCTTATGGGATATATAGAAGCTGGCTGGTCCCAGATATTCCCCCTCACAAAACTGACAGTTGACTTGCTCTCGGCAGAGATGATGGGTGTAACTGGGTCACATGTCACATGACTCTCATCATCTCACCAACTAGCTCATACTTGTTTACATGGTGGCGTGAAGCTCAAAGGGCAGCAAAAGAGGAAAAGCCTAAGTGCTGGCATCTTATTTGCTAAACCTCCGCTTGCATCCTATTTGCTATTGTCCCATTGCACTAAACAAGTCACATGCCCAAACCAGAGCTGGCATACCTGTGAATTCTGTAAGGTCATGGACATTATCAGGCATTAACAAATTAGAAATTGACATACAACAAAGTATGATGTTTTCCAAGCAACCCTCCTATTCTTGCTCTTATCAACATAATAGTAACCATCCCAGGGACATGGGGTAGTGACAACATTGTCAAAGGGGTTTGCAATCTTATAACTTAATATAGCCAATGAGTCTTTCTCATGGCTCCATATATAAAATCAGAAAAATCTAAAATTCTAGAATAAAAATGGTGAAGATGTGTGTTCACATTTTCAATTCACCTATTTTTCAGAAACTTTCATTGAGTTTGTTTGAATGCATGTTTGTTTAACAGAAATTTTAAATCAATCGTACTGAGTATGTGTGAGTGACTAGAGAGTAAAAACTCTGTCCAGAATAGCTTTATTGTTGGAAACTCAGTGACATAGGAGCAGTAGCAGATAAAAGGGTTTCTATGCTGTTCATTGCATATAGGGTCAACATACATAGATATAGTGAGTCTGGAGTAAGTATCAATCCATACTCTGACATAAGCAAGAGCTGTAGCCCAAGGTTTGTGGTTTCAGAAGAAGGCACTAACCTATTGGCACCCAGCCCTGGATGACTATTTCAGCACTATATCTGGATTGTCTTAGATCAGTGGTTCTCAAATTTTTTGGTAACTGGACCCCTTGAAATTCTTTAAAGTTATTAAAAATCATAAAAATAAATGTTTATTACTATGCCAGAAATAGGTAAAAAGAATACTTTTAAACATATTTATTAATTCATTTAAAAATATAATAAAGGTTTTTACATGTTAGCATAAACAATATCAAACGTTTTTATAAAAATTTATTTTCTAAAATTAAAAAATTAGCAAAAATTAGTGGTATTATTTTACATTTTTGCAAATATTTTTAATGCCTCACTTACAGAAGACCTACATTCTCATATCTGCTTCTGTATTCCATCTGCCAGGTAGTATCTGGAAAATTCCACTGTGTACTTGTAAGAGGACGAAAGTAAAAACGGCAAGTAACATATGAGCATTATTACGAAAATAATATTGGTGTTGCAGATCCCTTGAGAAGGTTTGTGGTCCCGGACCCCTGGGTCCAGGACCACACATTCCACTCTATGGATCAGTGGCATGTTTCCAAAGAACTTTGTAGGAGGCTAATTTCTGTTTTGCCAGGAAGGCTGCCTAAGATCACTCTTGGACAACTTAATTCTGAATAGAAGAACGGCTAGTGTATTAGTCTGTTCTCAAGCTTCTAATAAAGACATACCTGAGACTGGGTAATTTATAAAAGAATGGCAGTTTGACTAACAGTTCCACATGACTTAGAGGCCTCACAGTGATGGCAGATGGCAAAGGAGGAGCAAGGACACATCTTACATGGTGATAGACAAGAGAGCTTGTGTAGGGGAACTCTCCTTTACAAAACCAGCAGATCTTGTAAGATTTGTTCACTATCAAAACAGCAGCCGGGAAAAGACCCACCCCCATGATTCAATTACCTCCCACTGGGTCCCTCCAACAACACGTGGGAATTATAACAGCTACAATTCAAGACGAGATTTGGATGGGGATACAGCTGAACCATATCATGCTTCCCATGGCCCCTCCCAAATGTTATTTTCTTACATTTCAAAACCAATCATGCCTTCCCAACAATCCTCAAAAGTCTTAACTCATTTTAGAATTAACTCAAAATTCCACAGTCCAAAGTTTCATCTGAGACAAGGCAAGTCCTTTCTGCCTATGAGACTGTAAAATCAAAAGTAACTTAGTTATTTTCTACACACAATGAAGGTGCAGACATTGGGAAAATAAACCCTTTACAAATGGGAGAAATTGGTCAAAAGAAAGGGGGTACAAGCCCCATGAAAGTCCAAAATCTAGCAGGGCAGTAAAATCTTAAAGCTTCACAATGATCTCCCTTGGTTATGTATATCACACGCAGGGCACATTGATGCAAGAGGTGGGTTCTCATGGTCTTGGACAGCTTGGCCTCTGTGGTTTTGCAGGGTACAGGAATGCTCCTGGCTGCTTTCATGGGCTGGCATTGAGTGTCTGTGGCTTTTCCAGGTGCATTGTGTAAGCTATTTGTGGATCTACCATTCTGGGGTCTGTAGGACAATTACCTTCTTCCCATAGTCACTAGGCAGTACTTCAGTGGAGACTCTGTATGGGGGCTTGCACACCACATTTTCCTTCCTCACTGCCCTAGCAGAGATTCTCCATAAGGGATCCACTCCTGCAGCACACCTCTGCCTGGACATCCAGGCATTTTCATACATCCTCTGAAATCTGGGCAGAGGTTTCCCGAACCTCAATACTTTACTTTTGTGTTGTACCCACAGGCCCAACACCATTTGTAAGCCACCAAGGATTGGGGTTTTCACCCTCTGAAACAGTGGTCTGAGCTCTATGTTGGCCCTTTTAGCCACAGCTGGAATGCAGGGAACCAAGTCCCAAGTTGGCACAAAGCAGTAAGGACCTGGACCTGGCCTAAGAAACAATTTCTTCCTCCTAGGCCTCCTGGCTTGTGATGGGAGGGGCTGCCATGAAGACCTCTGATATGCCCTGGAGACATTTTCCTCATTGTCTTGGCAATTAACATTTGGCTCTGAATTACTTATGCAAATTTATAGAGTGGGCTTGAATTTCTTTTCAGAAAATGAGATTTTTCTTTTCTTTTTTTTTTTTTTAGAAAAAGAAAAGGAGAAAGAAAGAAACAG
>PVKP010031666.1:0-26744 GCA_004027715.1 Plecturocebus donacophilus | reverse complement strand
TTGCTGTTTTCATATAATGAATGCTAAAAAGCCACATCAGAGCATTAAGTTTCAGCCAGAGACCAGTCGTCAGGGCTGTCAAAGCTGAGATGTCACTGGGGAAAGGGGACCCTGGGCCCAAACCTTGCTTCTTCACCACTGCTATGGAGGCTCAGTGAAAGGCCAGACTTTTGGGTCCTTTTCCTTGCTGCGGCGCGGGGCCTGCTAGAATGGTAAGCTGGTGCTCTCAGGCGTGGCACTGAGGCATGTCCACATTTTAGCAGGAGCTGGACCAGGAACCGCTGCCTTTCCTCGAGCTGTTTCTGCAGACATGCCTGGTAGGCTGGACTTCCCCTCCCGAGCCCTGCGAGCGGTGTTGTGTCTGTTGTCATGGAAACGATGGCAAAGCCACAGAGTCAATGCTGCCTGTCACAGGAGGCCTTGGGGACGTGTGACCTCCTCTGCAGCAGCACTGGTCATGGTCTCCATGTTACAGGAGGGCTCAGATGAGTGTCAGTGAGGCCGCAGGTGCATGTTCCTGCGATCCCACGGGCTCCTGGCCCCAGCCGCACTACCTGTTGGAGCTCTGCAGCTTCCTGCCTTCTTTCCTTCGAAAAGCTGCGTCATTCAGATTTGCCCCCGAATTGCCCAATAAGGACTCAGAGAAAACAGCACCACAGCAGGAGACCATTTCTAAAGGTCATCTGAGGAAAAAGGGCTGCGAGTTCAAGCACAGCTGCTACTAAGAGCTTCTTGTGGGACAGGCTGACCTGTGTCTACATTTTAGCGAGATCCCATTAGATAAAATACTTAACTTCCCTGCGCCTCAGGTTCTTTGTATATGAAAAAAGAATCATAGCACCTTCTTCAGAGTTGTGTAAGGAGTGGATGACGTCATGTGCATAAAATGCACCACACAGCTGTTCCACACACAGAAGCTGCTGCAGTGACTCCCACTCTCCTGTGACTGTCACCTTTACTAAGAGGTGGGTGTCTTTCCAGGAAGACTTTTAAAAGGCATTGAACTTCACACCTCTTGACCCTACCACACAGATGCTGGCCTTTACCAAGTCCATCATACGATGATGAAATTCATACCCATTCAGCAGTTCACTATAGAAATGACCTTAGCTAAGAAAAGTGTCGCAGGCTAAGGAATTTGCAAACTCAAGCCACTCAGTCAAAGCGGAGAGCAAGGAGCCTCGAAGGTCGGGCAGGGATGAGAGGGGCATCTGGAAACTGGGGGAGACTCTAGGCTGTAGAGACCCATGTGGGGTCCCCACTGGGTTTCCTGCTGGTTCTACCTGCACCCCTGCTGACAGCTGGTGAGCCCGCCTGCCCCCAGGTGCTTGGCCACCTCCCACTGGGATGCAGGCCCTCACTGACCTGCTTGCCGGATGGGGCCGCTGTCGGTGCTTCCTCCAAAGCCAAACTTGTCACAGAAGGGAGGTGCCCAGTGGGCCTCGCAGTGGCAGTTCTTCCTGTTGTTGCACACCTTTCAGGGCAGAGGGGAGGGGCGTGGGGTTAGGGCACACGGTCTGTGCATCACCACAGCAGAAGCAAGGGGGCCACGGTCAGAGCCCCCCAACACCAGCATAGCCAGACTCAGCACCTGCCATGGTGTGAATGAGCCCAAACTCCGCACGACACACCACACAGGGGCAACCAGACCTGAGGCTGCAAAGACACATCCTCTGCCTATTAGCGGCTGTTAAGAGAGTGATGAAGATTATTTGGGCTCATCTTCCCCCACCCACCTCACTTCCTTCTCCATCTCCCTGTCTTTCTTTTTTAATCCAGAAAACTCACTGTCTGACCATGAGGAGAAGCCCCCTCAGCAGTGAGGAGGGACCCTGCTTCAGGGCTACAGACCCAGAGCCCTGGGCACTGCGGGACCTGACAGATGCTCAGCACTTCCCCGTTTCCTTCAGACAGAAGGCTCCGGCTCTTGACTGCCAGGTCCCGCGGCAGGCTGGGGTCCAAGGCAGGCCACGGCAAGGCCTCCTATTTCCTGAGCCCTGCAGTGTGCGTGGGATTTCCACTGCCACTTCCTGGAAGCCTCCCCCGTGGGTTGTTCCTGCAGTGTCTGCTTCCTTCTTGCAGTTTCCCCGTGGCTGTTCCCTGGCTTCCAGTCATGCACCACGGTGCAAATCCAACAGTGGATTCCTTTCCTTGTGAAATAAGAGAATGGTTCTGGCACAGCAGGAAAGGGAGACCAAGAAAGCCCGAGGAGGCTGTGCTTTGCCCTGGTTGGGCCCAGCTTGTAGATCAGAGCATTCCATGGAGGGGCCAGGAGCTCCTGCCCACCTGGTGACCAAGGGCTACTGATGGTGGCTGCTCCCAAGCCTGTCCATGCTGGCTGGACTCCTTATTGTGCCAGATGTAACTGAAAGTACATGAACCAATGGAATATGACCATGAAGACAAGATGACATATATTTAATATATTTTTTTCTATGAAAATTAGGTTGTTAGGCCCAGGCACGGTGGCTCACGCCTGTAATCCCAGCAACTCGGTGGCCAAGGTGGGCAGATCACTTAAAGCCAAGAGTTCAAGACCAGCCTGGCCAACATGGTGAAACTCTGTCTTCATAAAGAATAAAAAAAGTTTTCTTTTTTAAAAAAGAAAATTAGGTTGAATCCTTTGGGAACACTGGATTGAGACAAATCACTAAAAGAATTTCTGAAAAATTAGGAATGGGTGAGACAACTGCACAATGACTGAGAAGAGCTGCAGAGGATGAGGAGGAAGCTGTTCTTGGCTGCTGTTGAGTGTCCAAGGTTCCTCCTCATTTAAAGAAACAAACTAGAAATTGTTGATGATGCATTTTTGGGTGGTTTATATCAGGAAGTCGATGTTACAGTTACCTAAAGGCCTCAGCCCTCCATCAAAATATGGCTGCCAGATATATACTTTCATATGTTAAGGCAAAATAAAACGTGGAGTATATGTCTCCCATGTAATGCTTCCCTGCTTCAACCGACATGTTTTGATGAATCAACCACCCACCACCATTGCTTCAGATAAGAAGGCTGACAGTCAAGATAGGCTTTAATAAGTTAGAAAGTTGACTGCTACAAAGCAGAAATTGAGTAGAATTAGCATGAGGCAGAGCCTATGCCAAATATAAGTGTCTTGGCTGATTCCTCAAAGATGCTGTTGCAGATGTACTAGTCCCAGATGCATGCCTGCCCCGCATGGCCTCTTTCTGCAACTGTGGTCACGTGCCTCGTTTTACAACCCACATGAAGGTGCTGCTGTGAGGCTCTCTCATCAGGGTAGGATTGTGGCCAAGCTACTCTTCAGCAATGCTTGGCCAGCTGCTCCACCTACCCAGCAAATGTGGACCTCTCCTCTACCAGGTGTGAATGAGGGCCAGGGATATTGGAAAGGGAGTGGTCCAGGGTCCTCAACCAGCTTGCAGCTGGCCAGCCATATTACCTGGGGCACACCACCCCGCCCCAGCTTAGGGCTTGTCTTCTTCAGTAAAATAATGGGACTGGACTTGATCATCTCTTAACAGCCATCAGAAAATAATCTATGATCCAATGAAGACATAAGAAGATTCCATTTTATGTTGGGAGTCAGCTAAGCTTACTGTCAACACACCCATCTGAGGTGACACCGTGATCCTTTATGGTTCCAGCATGATGGTAATTTACAACCTCACCCCTCCCCCACCCCATAATTCTGTGTAAGAATCATTGGCAAGTGTCTGCAAGTTTTAAAATAAAGACTTTGGAGCATGATTTCTGTAAAAAAGGTTTCAGGAAAACAAATGAGCCTCTGGTGTGGTTAATCAAGACGAATATGATTCCATTGGAAATAATTAAGCCCATCAAGAAAAATAAATTATGTTTTAAGCAATTAGAGTCCTCTTCTAAGCTAAAGGTTCTCTGAACTAAAATAACAGCCTTCTTTAGTTGAAACCCATTGTGTGTGATTTCAAGAACATGTGTTTAATATGATCTGTTGTCCTTGCTTCAATTCCTTCTGGAAGTATTTCAGACACCGATTCTGAATGTTGGTAGCAAGAGGAACAGTGCTGTTTGAAATGTTAATCTGAAACTCTTCACAAAGGAAAGTTTGTTTTCAAATTACTTTGAACAACAAAAATCTTTTTTAAAATCACAGAATGTTAATTAAGAAGGCAATTACTGCTCGATCTGATTTTGTTAAATAAAAATCACATGAAAAGGTCAAAGGAAATGAATGTCTTTAGAAGAAAATACTGCAAAGACACTAACTGCTCTATTTTAAAGATGTTATGGATTGCAAAACCTTTTACGAATGAATGATTTATTGCTGAACTTGTTATGGGCTGGCTGTAAAAGGGCAGCTCAGCCTACTTACCCCCCTGCCATGGCACTGCACTGCGCACTCGTGAACACCAAAGACGCTAATGTTTTGACATCGACGATTCAGGCAGATCTGTAGGAGGAGGGAAACACGCAAATATCTTAGTATTTCTCCAATCCCGCCAGCACACACACATATGTGTTTTCAAACAAAAAACAAGCAAAAGAAAGCTTGGAGAAGACTCAGCCTTCTCTCAGTTAATACGGATGCTGCATAGCAATACACTGGACTCTGGCCTGGATCCTGTTATCTGACTCCTTCAAACTCAGTACTTTTCAAGACTAAGTTCAATGTGAACACTATTAAATTATTTTGCATTTTATGGCTTTTAATATAACTTTCAGTTGATCCTAAAATTATAACTGCTTTTCTTATGAGTTTTGTTTAGAGCTTGTAATGAAATCTACGTATTGCAGCATTTTTTTTTCATCCATTAAAAGATATGGGAGAGGTGAGACAGATGACTCCTTGTCCCAGGGCCTGTATAGACATAGAAGGAGAGACTCCAAGAATCCAGGGTTGAAGAGTCTTTTAAGGGAGTGAATGAAATACGGGAACTTTTTCCAGATATAGACTGACAAGTAATATCATCAATGACATAAACCATCAGCAACGAGGCTCAGCAGAGGAAAACAGACGACTCCTTGAATTTATCAAGCTGTTGTAGTGGTAGGAATTTGCTAAATGATACTGGGCTGGCTGAAAGAGTTCAGCCTCATTTCAAAGGTGCATAATATACTCCAGACTCAAGGGATGCAGCCCCTTCTCGTTCATAAGATTTTACAAATCAGAGGAGTCAAAGGAAGAAGAATCTAATGTTTAAATGGCAGAAGAATTTTTAATCAAGTAGAACCTTCCTATGGAGAAGGTCACCCTGCGACCCCAGCAGCTCATCTAAGGCAAGAGGCATGCCCTTTGGGAGAAGTGCTGGCCAAGCAGCACTGAGGGGGTCCCCACTCTGTGGGTGGGAATCCTGGCCAAGGGGATGGTCACATTCCAACTGGTAAAAGAACCTGGCCTGATTACAGTGAACACAGCAGAACCCTCATGGGAATCACTGCTAATCCCTGAGCCCTGAGAGAACCAAGGTGCTGAGATCAAAGCATATTTCATCATCTCGATGGAAAACAAACTTGATAAATGGAGCCCTTGGAATTTGAATGTCCAGATGCACTTGGCCCTGGCTGTTCAGGCTACAGTTTAAAAAACAGTTGTCAGTCAGAATGGCTCTTATTAAAAAGTCAAAAAATAACAGATGCTGGCGAGGTTGTGGAGAAAAAGGAACACTTATATATGGCTGGTAGAGTGTAAATTAGTTCAACCATTGTGGAAAACAGTGTAGCAATTCCTTAAAGGCCTAGAAACAAATTACCATTTGACCCAGCAAACCCAT
This sequence comes from Plecturocebus donacophilus, assembly GCA_004027715.1. Classification (NCBI taxonomy): domain Eukaryota; kingdom Metazoa; phylum Chordata; class Mammalia; order Primates; family Pitheciidae; genus Plecturocebus; species Plecturocebus donacophilus. The sequence goes on along the minus strand of PVKP010031666.1, from coordinate 21,012 downwards.
TACTGGGTAATACCCAAAGAAGTATAAATCATTCTCTCATAAAGACACATGCACTATATGTGCATTGCAGCACTATTCACAATAGTGAAGACGTGAACTCAACCTAAATGTCCATCAACGATAGACTGGATAAAGAAAATGTGCTACATATATACCATGGAATACTGTGCAGCCATAAAAAAGAATGAGATCATGTCCTTTGCAGGAACATGGATGGAGCTGGAGGCTATTTTCCTAAGCAAATTAATGGAGGAACAGAAAACCAAATGCCACATGTTCTCACTTATAAGTAGGAGCTAAATGATGAGAACACATAGACACATGGAGGGGAACAGCACACACTGGGCCTATCAGAGAGTGGAGGGTGAAGGAGGGAGAGGATCAAGAAAAATAACTGCTAGGTATTAGGCTTAGTATCTGGGAGGCAAAATAATCTGTTCCACAACTCCCCATGACATAGTTTACTTATATAACAAACCTGCACATGTACCCCTAAACCTAAAATAAAAGTTGAAAAACAAAATATGATTTGAGACTAAAAAATTCAGGTGTAATTTTAATGTCAAGGCTTGAATACGAGCAAATGTGGGTAAGGAGACATTCAGAATGTATAATAAGATTCACCTATTACCCTATTTCTCAAGGAAAAAGCATTTGTGACTCAGGGTGTGCGGGGTGCGAAGACAGGAGAGTGGAGGGAACACCTGTCCTCAGGATTCTGTCTCTGCTTCTGTCTTTTCTTCCTGTGACCTCATGTTAGTGAGTGATTTCAAGATCATGTTGAAAATGGAGTCCTAAAAAGCATTTGGGGGTTGTTTCATCTTTTCCCTAAAACATTGTAGCGTTTAGCTTGCTGTCATTTAGTTCAATGAGAAAGTTTGGTGGAAAAAAAAAATCAGTATGGCAGAGCATGAAAATCTCAATTTTTTATTTTTTTAAAAAAGTGGGACTTTATTTCTAAACCTCAAAATACCTCCATGTACCTTTCTCCCTGTTCTCCAAAAGGAGTCCCTTTTGGTTTTGAGTTTCTCCCACTTGTCTCCCTCTCCTATTCTTCTCTCTACATGGCCTCTAAAAATACATCTGATTCCCCATTCTGTCCAGCTGAGGACAAGCCCCCAAGAACTCTGTGCTAAAAACCAAGCCACATATCCAAAACCAATATAATATGCGATTGTATTTCTTCCCAAAGTAATTTCCTGGCTAGAAGTCCTCATGACACCTGGAGTGTAGAAATGACTTATTCACACTCAAGGCCTGAGAAGACGGGCTTGATTTTCCCCAATCTGCATTTTAACAGTCAGACCAGGATCTAGGATTTATTGACTTTTTTCTCGTAGGTGCACCTGAGAAGAAATAGATTTAGGAAAACAAACAAACCTTGTAACCCAGTTCTTGCACAGGATATTTTTCAACGGGCCCTGTTCCAGACTTACATTTATGATACAAGCAAACACTTGGGTCTTACTTTTCCATCTCCACACTTTGTGCCTGCGAGCACAAGCCCTGGGTCCGGCATGTCATCACCCAAGTACACGTGGGTCCCCCGGCACAGAATCCGGCCTCCTTCCTGCTGTGGGATGTTTGTTTCTATGGAAACAGCATTGGTCCCAATGACTGGCCGGCTGGCACCTCCTTGACACTGGATTTTTCCACATTTAGCATCTCTGGAAGGGTAAGAACAAACAATTCCCAAGAGAATCAGTTTGGAACCAACCCTATGCAATGTGGGAAGGTCAAAGTGAAGACTTTGCCAGGATGTCTGGATTCCATACCTCATCTCGCATTTGGCAAAGGAACTCTTGGAGTCTTTGCCACAGTTGCCATAAGGATCACCTGCAGAATTGACTCTCTCAAAGCAGATCCCAGGGGCAGGTTTAGCACCTGAAACAGAAGCAGAAGTGCATTTTCATCTCCTGCAGGTGTTTTTAATGGTTTTCTTTGCATGACTCTGGGCCTCTCGAATAGTTAAGGGGAGTTGTGTTCAAGAAATCACACCCAGTGTCTGCACTGACTCATGGTGGGAGCTGGCCAGGAGAAGCCTAAGGTGCCAACAGCTCGCATTCTCTCGACTCAGCCCACGGCAAAGCACATGTTTCATAGCTGACTCTTCGTTAGGTCTGCTATCTGGGCTCGTGGCATGTGTGGTCTCTCAGGAAATGAGGCCTGGCTGTGGGACGAGATCTGATCCAGGGCAGAAAGGAGGTAGCTGGCTAGCTGGCTGGCTGGCTGGCTGCAGGGAAGGGGAAGCTTGCTCTTTTAACAACATCCCACGCAATTCCGGTGAGAAAATGCAAGCCAGGGCAGGCTCCAAAGGAGCAATGCAGGATGTATCTTCTACAATACCTTTAGTCCCATAAAGCTCCCTATAAGAGCAAGTACTACCTTCTATTAATACCTTCTTTTTTTTTTTTTTTCTGCAAGGCAGAGATTTCTCTCAGAGGCCATGGAGTCATAAACCCTGGTAATCCCTGTGTATAGCATGACGAGTCCCAGCAGAGAGGGTCATGACAGCCAGAGAGCTCAGAAAAGGCCATTTTTAGCACATCTTCTAGCCATGGAAAGCGAGCACATATAATCGGGGTTTGCAGTGCCAAAGCTCTGGAGGACTCTTGAATCCTGGGCATAGTGATACCTGTTGAAGACTTTTGAGCAAGTCAAGAAAGCATGCCACATTCTTCAGCACAAACCATGCCCTGCGGCATGGTCCTTTTTCTGTCCCTCGTTGGCATCCCATTTGGGCACTTGATCTCAGATCGCTTCTGAAGGCCAGGATGCCAACACTCCAGAGCCCCACCCTGACTCCTGCCCTTCTCTGCGCCCTACCCTGGGGAGGCCTTCCAAGGTGACAATGAACTTAAAATGCCTCCTCCCAGGGAACAGAAGTTCTTATTACTAAAAACATCCCCCTTCTTTAGCCTGCACCTGATCCCTCCTCACAGCTAGTAGCAGACATGATCATCTCATTAAACACACACACACACACACACACACACACACCACCATGGCACCATTTGAAGTGAGCAGTGTGCTCAGTGCTCAGCTCTGCAATGAGCCAGTCCTGCACCTCTCTGTTTCCCATTATTTTATAAACCATGTTAGAGAAGCCTCCCCAACCTTTTTTTTCAGGGGCACCAGCCAAGATTGGACACAGTTTTCTGTCCTGGAGAAAGATGAGGTCCCTAGCTCTTCACATCACATTCCCTTTCCTTCCATCTGATCCAGATCTGCTTTGCTTACAGTGGGATGACACCACTGACACACTCAGTTCCTGTCTATTAGGACCCAGTTCATCTGCATTCTGCCTACTTTTTCTCGTTAATCTATCTGTCGGAGCAGGACAGGATGGGGAGGATGAGCCTCAGCATGGAACCTGCACTTTGTACTTAATTTAATCCTGTTTGGCGACACTTTTGATCCAAGTACTTGGATCTGATTGATCAAAGCAGTTTGGAAAACCTGGCATCTAGAATAGTAACAATGCGACAGTTGTTTGTTTTTGCAGAAGCCCTAGGTATTTATTGTTTGCTTGTCTGTCTCCTTCTCAACCATCCTTCTTTCCACCTTTTCTTTCTTCCCTCCTTGACCCCCTTCTTACCTTCGTACTTCCATCATCCATTTATATACCCATCTATTGATCTGTCCATCCATCCATCCATCCATCCATCCATCCATCCATCCATCCATCCATCCATCCATCATGTTGCAGGCTTCAATGAGACACATGTATTTATTCAGCACCTACTATCTTCCAGGCATTGAGAGTATAAGAGTGACCAAACTGGACAAACCTCCTTTTTACTTGAACATTTCAAGGAGAAACAGAAAAAAACAAAACCCAAATGATTATGTTCTTCTAAAGTCCTGTACTATGAAGGAAAAAGCAGAGTAGGGGGTGCACGGGGCTGTTGCTTTTAAAGGCAGGGTGGTCAGGGAAGAATTCTTAGAGAAGACACCATGAGCTGAATCCTACCATTTAATCCTACAAGGTTAGGGCTCATTATTCTATTTTATCGACAAGAAAATTAGAACATCGGAGGTTAAATATATTGCTTAGATTCACATAGGTATTGAACGCAGAATCATTTGAGGGTGAAGCCAGGCTTCTGGGCCATTCCCTCCTGTGCTCCGACGTTCACTGAGGCCTCGCAGGTACTGGACCCCACACTGGGTCTCAGGCATAGAGAGCAGAATCAGACCTGGGTCTGCAGCCCAAACAACAGCAGGTTCAGTGGACGTGGGGTGTGCTGCTGCAGTTGCCCATGGAAGGGCTAATGAAATGGGGCAGAAAATGGCTTTGTAGCTTCTTTCCCTACTTCATAAGACCAGGACTTGGAAATACAAGCAGGTCCTAGTGACTGCGAAGCTCCTAGGACCGGGTAGCTGAAGCTGACATCACTGCCATTCCACAGAATGCTATTTTGATGTCCTAGATTCTGCTACCTTTATTATAAGGTAATTTCTTTCCTGGGAATTGCAGCCACTTAAAAAATATATATATTACGATGCAATTCAAATGTGTCAGTTGATAAATTTGTTTTCCTCATAGGGAGCTATAAAGAGATTTTGAGCAGTTTCAGACACGTGAGGTCACAAACAGCTCGCCGGCAGCCTGGGAGGAGAGCTGGATGAAGCTGGACTGAGGAGTAGAGAAGGATAAAAATGAAGAGAGGAAGGGGGAGAAAGAGACGAACCTCAACAGGGACTGAAGACACTGCAAATGTCCCGGAGAGGCAAAGGGGAAGCTTGACGTATGAATACCAGATAAAAGGCCAGCATTATGATAGAGATCAAGCAAAGGAGTGGAGACAGTATGTAATCAAGGAGAAACGCTTTTTGGAAGTGAAAACGAACACTGGATCGCTACTGGGGAATCCGAAGATGAAACACACTGAGCCTTCTGGGTCAGAGTGTGATGTGGTTTGGATCTGATCTGTGTCCCCACCAAGTCTTACGTAGAATTGTCATTCCCAGCTTGAAGGTAGGGCCCGGTAGGAGGAGACTGGATCATGGGGCAGTTTCTCCTGAACGATTTAGCACCATCCGCGTGGTGCTGTTTTCGTCACAGTGAGTGAGTTATTGAGATCTGGGCATTGAAACGTACGTGGTGCCTCCCTCTTCCCTCTCTCTCTTGCTCCCTCTCTGGCCATGTGATCTGCCTGCTGACCCTTCACCTTCCGCCACAACTGTAAGCTTTCTGAGGCTTCCTCAGAAGCAGAAGCCACTCTGCTTCCTGTAAAGCCTGCAGAACCAAGAGCCAATGAACCCTCTTTTTTTTATACATTACCCAGTACAGGTATGTATTTATAGCAATGCAAGAACAGACTAATACAAGGGTGTGCTTAAAAATTTTTTTTTGAGACGGAGTCTCGCTCTTTCACCCAGGCTGGTGCAGTGGTGCAACCTCGGCTCACTGCAACCACCTCCCAGGTTCAAGCGAAATTTCTGCCTCAGCCTCCCGAGTAGCTGGGATTGTAGGCAGGTGCCACCACAGCTGGCTAATTTTCATATTTTTAGTAGGGACGGGGTTTCACTAGGCTGGTGTTGAACTCCTGACATCATGATCTGCCTGCCTTGGCCTCCCAAAGTGCTTGGATTACAGGAGTGAATGACCGTGCACGGCCATGCTTATGATTTTAATGCCCCAAATGCCAGTGGAGTAGCACAGCTCAGAAAACCAGGTGTGGGTAAGATGCGATGACTTGTTTACCAATAATGCAGAAGCACTGTGCGTGCCCAAGCAGAAGGCCACCTGGAGTTTCAGGAGCAGTGCCATTCTTCCAAGGACAAACCTTCAGAAAGGTTTACGGCCAATTTGAATATGTGGATTTTTGCCAACAGAGATGACACAGTGAAGCATTTTATATAATATGCTGTCAATTAACTTAATGAGAAATAGTGAAAAGAATCAGATTTTAATTTATATTGTGTTTTAAAAAATCTCTCCCACATCATGGAACAATTTTACTGAGATTATGTTCCTTCTGGTTTCAGTCTTTTAATGTTTTGAGATGGAATTTTGCTCTTGTTGCCCAGGCTGGAGTGCAGTGGTGTGATCTCAGCTAGCTGCAACCTCCACCTCCTGGGTTCAAGAGATTCTCCTGCCTCAGCCTCCTGAGTAGCTGGAATTACAGGTGCTTGCCACCACGCCCGGCTAATTTTTGTATTTTTAGTAGAGATGGGGTTTCACCATATTGGCCAGGCTGGTCTCGAACACCTGACCTCAGGTGATTCACCCGCCTCGGCCTCCCAAAGTGCTGGGATTACAGGCGTGAGCCACCTCACCCACCCTGGTGTGAGTCTTTTTGTTTTCCACGGCACAGTCCCTGTACTTCTGGCTTTCTCAGAACACTGACATTTTCTCTTCTGTTATGATGTCATTGTTGAAAACCTTGTTTCTAGGTTGGAGTACCCCCTCATCCAACATTGAGCACTTTCTCTATTTGCCCAGTGGGTGTATATTCATGACCTCCACGATGGAACCATTCACTCTATGTCTTATCAAAGTGATCCCTTAAAAACTGTTTTACCAGAATAACCCAAATGGAATGAAATCACAGCTGAATAATAATATTTAAGCATGTGATAGATGCGCCTGCCTTTTTTTAAACCTGATTTTGTCATGCAGCCTTGATGGACCTGTGTGGACGCAGGCTGATGAGAGCCAAAGCGCCTTCCTGCCTGCTCTGTGATATCTAAAAGGTATGGCTGAGAGAGTGATAAGTCAGTGGTCAGTGATTCTTTTTGTGCGTACTTTCAGGGGGAAGCCTTGTTTTCTAGCTGGGCATGTGTGGCATCTAAGAAAGATTACAAATGCCTATCAGTCTTCAGCCTTTTTGGAATGCTCCCTGTCTGATTGATAAACTCGGTGTCCATGCTTTAGAGTTGGAAGAGCAGAGGCTTGGAACTCGGGCTGATCTGGCATTCAGTGTACAAAAGGCCCGTGTTGTACAAGCTCTTGAGGCTGTGTCCCCTCATCTGTAAAATGGGGACAAGGACCTGACTCAAAGGTGCTGTGCCGCTCAGTGAGTCAGTGTGTAGCGCTCCTGGCATGTGGTAGGTCCCTAGGAAACACAAACGATAATAAGGACCACGTTAGACTGTGGGGAAGGGGTGGCTTCTGGACTTTAGGGCTGGGAGGGTGTCTGGGGAGAAGAGAGCTCCTGTACCGGCCCCTGCTCGTATCACTTGCCAGACGTGTAATAGCTCATGATCACATCAGTAGGGGCTTTACACCCATCTCCCTCACACTTCATGGATCCCCAGGGCCTTGAGCATTAAGGGCAACTCGGGGAGACTGTGGACTAACCAGACACCTCCGGAAATGAGGAAAGAAGAGACTCTCACCTGAAACCCTGGTAGATTTTGTACATCCTTTGCATATAATCGGAACTATCATCCAGCATAAGGATTTCAACACAGCCATCTCCTTACTCCTTTCAATTAGTGCAGTTTCCCACGGCCCCAAACCCCAGCTTGTTCGGGGAGCCCTCCTGGCCTGCCCTGGGCTGGGCCTCCAGACCTCCCCGGAGTCAGCACCCAGTGCCATGCTGAAAGAGGCAGCAGCCAACCTTGAGCAAAGACCCGTGAGTTTAACTTCTCCTTATGCCACTCAACCCTGGGAACAAAGATCACTTTCCTATCGTTCCTCTCTTTGACCTTAACAAACACAATACACACACTTTAAACGAACGACACATTTTAGATCCTCAGCAGGCCGTTTGTAAATAAAGTATGGTGCTGGATACAGCACACAGCATCTTTGATCCTTATAATCACCCCATAAGGTCTAGGTTTTTCCCATCTCAGAGCCTCAGCATTTTAGTTCTAACTTGCCGAAGATCACAATGTAAATGGCGAAGTTGGGCTTGACTCATGGGTTTAGAGCCAAAACCCACGATCTTTCTATCCAGCCGTGATCCTGTGCTGCGTTCCTCTTGGAAAGGCCCTACTTGGCTTTCCTGCCACTTTCCTCTTGGAGCCACCAACATATTCTCCCGTAGTCTACCTGCTCCTGGACCAAATCTTTTTCCAAAAAATCACAGGACAGGCGAGGATGCCAGCCGCCTCATGCTCATGTCTCAGGCGCTGAACTGACATCGGTCACACACTAACCCCCTGCATCTGAGCATGCTCAGTGAGACTTCCCTTTAAAACCAGGACAATGGAGACAGGCAGCAGATAGTTGCATGCTCTTTGTTGCATCTATACTGATTCAGAAAAAGAAATGAAAAATTTGGAGTAGAATGACTTGGACACTTCTGAGGGAGAAGCCAACTCCTCAAGAAATAAATCTTGGTGAAGTTTGGCCAGGAAAAATGACTCCCCTCTGCTGTTAATTTGTCCAGTGGCTTGAACGATGCAAAGTTCCAAAGGTTAACTTTCTACCTCCCTCCAGGAAGGCAGTAACGGTCACCTTCTAAGAGTTTTATACATTTGAGCTTTCACCCAGAACATGAGGGAGTGGGAGATGCCATGTCATGCTTTGCCATTGATATATGTCCCCCAGGCATAGCGATGATATGTCTCACTGCCACGTGGCAAAGAAAACTGACCTTAGCAGGTAAGGCAGGCCACGATTTCATCAGCCACATAAAGACGGGGACAGGACGGGTGCGTGTCCCTATGGAATCAAAGGCCTGGATGCATACTCCAACCCCTGTCATCGGCTTTGTTCATTCTCTTCTCTGGAGAATGAAGAAAAGTGGCTATGGTAACTCACGGGTCGCCTCGATAGATGCAATCTTTTGCATCCTTTTATTAGCCCTCTGAAACTGCTGCTGCTTTACTTTGGTAGTGGGGGTGAGGGGTGCAGGAAGGTGGGAGGAAGACGTAGCAGAGCCCTGTTTGCAGTGCTTACTCCCATCCAGCGGGCTAGGGTGCCTTACCCTGGAGTCTCCAGGCTATAATCAAAATCTCCCTTGAGGAATACAGATGTTTAAAGGCCAAGGGGTTTAAAAGCAACAAAACTTCTGAGGACACAGCGGCCAAAACTTGGTCCTATTTGCACCACGTCCCTGCTGCCCCGAACTCCAATGTTAGGTTGTAGGATGGTGCCAAGCCGGGCTCTGGGCCACTTCCTGGGGCCAGAGAGCTACCAGCTAGTGGTCGCCAGAGTGACTCAGCACAACTCCTTCCCGGACCACACGCTGGCCACACCGCTCCAAGGGGGGACTCTGTCTTCACAGGGAACCTGTGTGGCAGGAGGTTGATCTGGGAGCTTGGGGCAGCACAAGCACTTTGTGGAAACAGACTGTGGGGCAGACACGTGGGGTTGTTTACTGTTTTCTGGAGCACCTCTCCCATATCTGTTCTTCTAGGAACAAGAACATTATGAGGAATCCATTTTATATGGTTAATTGGAGCTGACTTTCCTATCTAACCGCAGGGGTATGCACATAAGATTGAATCAGAGAGATCCATCGGGCCAATGCTGGGCACATGAGCAAAGCCAGGGAAGTCACTGTCTTCCTTGTACTTGATGCCTGAGCTGGCTGGATGAGGCTCCAGGACTCCTGTGTCCTTCAGGGCTCTCTTCTGCTCCCGCTTTCCCATGGAGGCTGCGATCCGTCTTCCTTTCCCTCCTCCCAAAGTTGTCCTCTCCTTGTATTTACCACACTTGCTTTTGCTGCCTGGGAGGCCCCAGGGCTCCTGCCTGTGGGCAGGGATGGTGCTTTGGGCCAGAGCATAGCAGATGTGTTCCAAGAACGTGTGAGTGAAAACCCATTTGGGGAAAGCGCATCATGTCTCCAGTGCCTTTCCCAGAGGAAGTCAACTGTGGCTCTGTGAACACAGCAGCCTGGGTAAATGAACACTGTCTGATGCTTTATCTTTTCTACAACTCTGGATTTCCACTTATTCATTGACAACAAATGAAGTATTACTGTGGGTTCTTATGTAAGGTCATAAAAAGACAGACATTTCACTTCCTGGAAAGGTAAATTGTTATTCCCTCAAAGTTAAGGAAGAAAAGTTATAAGCAGGGAAACCGAAGGGGGCTGAGTGCTGACCTTGGGGACAGATGCAGCTCCAGCACTAAAAGAAAACATCATTAAAGGAAAGAGGTTCAAAGGCACGGAGCCCGCAGACAACTCTCTGTGCGCCCTGCCTGTCCAGAACCTGCTGATCCCGATCAGGATGGTGGAGAAGGGGCCAGCAAAGTGCTTCCTATGGCTTTTGTGCATTAGCTGCCATCTGGCATTTATCTTAGAGACAGAATGGTCAATAATTTAAAAACTACAGATGACTTCTATCCATTTGTAACATGTTATAAAGGCAGATTTGGTTCAAAATTATTGCATTAAAAATGTCTGTCTTCATGAAGACAAGAGATTTCATGTCTCTTAGATAGAACGACAGCGGTTTTCTTATCACTACCATATTACATCAATTTAGAGCCTTTGTGTCCTTAATAATGGAACACTTAGATGTCTTGCCATTATCAAAAGATAAAATTTAGCCTTTCAGAGGGAATTTTTGACACCATACTATATTTTATAATTATGTAGGAAGTGATGGATTTTAATTACCAGTTTTATCTTCAGAGTGCTATAACTTCTATGTGTAATTGTAGTTTCGAAGTTCCCAATGTCATTATGGTTTTTTTTGAAAGAGAAATGATGGCATCTTGAATTAAGCCCACAATTTACTCAATCTAATCTGACTTAAAATGACTCCATTATGCAAATGTACTTCTCCAGTTCAGTGAAATCAGCTCCTCCTTCCCTCTGTCACTGATTTCCCTACCCTCTGCCACTAACATCCACAGACAAAGGCTTTTCACAAACAACTGGATACTGTATCGTTCTTGCCATCTCTCATCACGTGGACCTTCACATTCATCAACAAATGAATTCCAAATGAACAAACTTTCTCACTTGATGAGAAAAAAAGGGAGACTTTCCTGACTTCCAAACAATACAACTTCCAGCAAAAGTCTCTTTTCTTCCCATCTGCAGCCACAGGAATTGTAGGTGATTGATCAATGCACCGCCCCAAGTGGGTCACAATAAACCAAGCTCACGTAAAAGCAGTTTTGCAGATAAACACGGAGTATCCACCAGCCCATAAGGATGGTCTGGCCAGCTCACACTGCAGAAATCAAATGACGCTGGATTCTGGTGAGTCATAAAATAATAATAAAAAAAAAAACTAACACATTTTGGGAATTCTCTGATGCCAATTGTTTGTGGCCCTAGATGTGTAGTTATCTGTGAGATTAATTGCTAAGGAATGTTTTTAAGTAACCATGCTAGTGGTTCTGACAAACAGTATTGGTAAAAGTAAATTTGCTTCCTAAATAAAAATACCTAGCAATACTTCAAAAGGAGTAAAGATGTCACATTGACAGAAAATCTTTGTAGATATTAAGACTAAACCAGACAGAGAGAGCTAAATGCCAGCCACACAGTTTGAACTGTGAATAACAGTTGTGTGTTTGAAATCAACATGGGAAGTCTTGAGATACAAGGTTTGTGGGACAAAAATCAGTAAGAAAAAAATTATACTCTTAGCCAACAAGAATGTACATTATCAATAACAAAAACCATTAGAGAACAACAAATAAATGAACAAAAAACCCCAAAAGGCATTCTGAAAGTATATTACTTTGCCAGTTAGAAGTTGCAGGCATATGTTTTGAATTTTCCATTGTTTTATTTGTAGAAAGATTTGGAAGCAATCTTATTTTATTGAAATATAATGCCAGATTGAGAAAAGCCCATTTCAAAAGGGAATAGTTAGTTGGAAGGAACGGCTTCATCCAGTAAGTGTTTAGGTCTCCAGATCTGGAGGGTGAGTAACGGACATCCTGAATACAACTGGAGAATTCTAGACGACTCAGCAAGCTGTCCAGGTCACTGCGGTGCAAATGTCAAGGGCCTGTGAGGCAAGGACTCAAAGACTCCTAGAGCTCTGAGTTCCTGTGCTTCCCAGGAGGCCTACGATGACCCCAGAGCATACGTGATCCAGATCCTGAATCATTTGCTCCTGGGTGGGGAAATATTGCAAATGCAAACTTGACAATAAGTTTTCCTTTCTGAATCATGAAAAGCTAATTCAAACCAGCCACTACAACAAAGCACTGAAATGCTCTCAACCTGGTATATCTGGCTGGTCAGGGGCCTGGCCGAGGAAGTCACCTCTGCTGCTCCCAGGACTGCATTTGTCCGGGATCCATGCCTGCCGGGGGGATACTGTGATGGATCCACATCCGCACTCCACTCCAGATCCAGGCAGGAGTGCACAGGGACTGCAGGAAGTGTGTCACTCTGGCAGAGTCAGGGCTCTTGAGTCAGCATCTTACACACAGCAGGATGTCAACAAATATTTGATGAATGAGAGAATGGTGTGGTAGATGAGGATCTCTGCTCTCCAGGTCACAGCCCAAGCTCTGCACACATAGAACTACCTGAACTTGCCCTGGTTGGCCCCACTGTCCCCGTGTGCCCTGATCTGTACTATTCTGTATACCGGAAATGTCCCCCCTCTTCCACCCCTGGCAAATCACTATTCCAGGGCAACCTTGTCTTCAAAGCCTCCTAGTTAGCTGCTTTCCTCCAGCCCAACAGATCTGGCCCATAACCCTCTTACAGCCCATTTTACAGACCCCAAGGATTTGAATATCTTGCTCACTAGTCTGAGCTTTTTGGGAGCACAGTTGTATATTATTTATAGAATTTAGATTTACTAGGAGCTCTGCTTATAGCACAGAATCACATACATTACATGGAATAGATTATAGGCTATGTTAGAGGATGACAGACCCATGGGGTAGGTAGATCATTATCCTCGTTTTGCAGATGAGGCACAACAAGGTTGAACAACTTGCAGAAGGTCCCTTGCTAGCAAGTTCAATGCCTGTGGCTCCCCCAAAAGGCCCACATCCTTATCTAAAACCTATGCACATGTTATCTGATATGGCAAAAGGAACTCTGAAGATGTGATTCTGCTTAGTATCTTGAGATGGGGAGATCACCCTGGAAAATCTGGGTGAATCTGGTAGAATCACAAAAGTTCTTATAAGAGGAAGGTGGGAGAGTCACTGTCAGAGAAAGGGATGTGACTACAGAAGCAGAAGTCAGAAAGGGACAGAGATTTGCAATGCGGTGCTGTTGGCCTTGAAGATGGAGGAAGGGGCCATGAGCCAAGGAATGCGAGTGGCCTCTAAAAGTTGGGAAAGGCAAGGAAACAGATTCTCCCTAGGACCTCCCAAAGCAATGTTGCCTTGCCAATATGTTGATTTCAGGATTTCTGACCTCCAAAACTGTAAGATGAAAAATTTGTAAGCCATTATTAGTTTGTGCTAATTTGTTACAGCAGCCATGGGAAGCTCACACATTGCCTGTAAAGTGGAAACCAGGCAGAAACACTGATGTGGGGAGGAGGGCACACACTGCGCTCCTGAAGGAGGTAGTCGATGGCCCATTCTAAGAGCTCCCGGGCCACAGTGGGTTGCGGTACTCCCTACTCTCTGTTCTCTGGAGGAAGTCTGTATAATGATCTGAAGAACTGAGAAAAGGCAGGCAAGACAGACCAAAACCCAGAATGTCACAAGCCCAAGGTGGCTCCCCAAGCCTGGTCTCTGTGCTGTGGCTTCCAGGAACCCTGAGATGTCTCCTCAAAGATGAAGTCTCTTCACTAAAACACATTTGTTACCGACAGTCCTGATGCCATGGATGTTCCACGCTGTATGCAGTGGCCACACACAACACCCACCACCACCCCAGCAAAGGCCTCCTGGTTACCAGGAAGAGTGGGTAGGAAAGAGCAGAGTTAAGCCGGGAGCTCCCAGGGAAGCCCCCTCCTAAGGAAGGATGTGGCTACCCGGGCACTCAGACCTCCAGCCTCCCACTCCATTATGGGGATGATGAGAGTCCACGCAGGTGACTTCCTATCGCTCTTGCTTTTGAAAAGCTCAGTCTGTGGGTCAGGTTGTCTGTCTATCTGGTTCTCTCTCTGGTTAAGCAGCTGCAGAAGGACTAGTTTGATGAGATAATGAATACCAGCCTTGGTCACCATGAATCAGAGGCACACAGCCAGCTGAGTCACACAGCGGGGGTGGCTCAGAGAGCGCTGTTGTGTTCCATCTGACCTCACTCTGGAAGTGGGGCCAGATGTTCGAATACAGCAGGGCATTAGGGAACACATTTCACTCCCAAAGTTCCAAGTGCTGTGTGCGCTCTGGCCACAAAATGCTTTTTGGAAAGGAGCTTCATCACGGCCCTTGTAACCCAAGCAAAGGAGACTGCTGATTCTGGAGAAAGGCTGGGAAGGGGAGGGCTTCTAGAGATGCCCAAAGCCATGAAGATCTGGCTCGCGGCAGTAGCCACAGTCCCAACGTGACCTCACTTGGCTAAAAGGTGCCTAAAGTCACCAAACCATGTCAAGCCCAAACATCATTCAATGTGTATAGCGAGTACAGGCTTAGTCATTGTCACTGCAACAGAGTGTTCCCCCGCCCCTTGCTTTGCCTAGAGGGCCCCAAGGCCCAGCCGGCGACAATGCCAGGACTGAGGGCTGCTCAGGATCTAAGGATGAAGCAGGAAGGGCTCAGGACCTGCAGGCCTCCCCATCCCACCTGCCCAAGCACATCCCTGAGCACTGAGGAGCATCGGAACAACTCCTCAGAGGCTGAGCTCAAGACCTGCACTTTTCCTGCCCTTTCTTCTCCCCCAGAAAGCTCCAAGTACAGAGGGCATCGCTGGCTGGCAGGGCTCACGGGCCTCCCAGGGGACCCAGCTCCGAGAAACATCCATCTTGTATTCCATGCCCAGTCGTGGCTTTCACATTCTATTCAAAACCCTAGCTTCAAGGTTTAGTCATCATTTTCTGTTCCAGTTTACTTCCCTCATCACTCCTAAAACCAAAGCCTCACAACGAAAGTCTGACAAAGGTCCTATCAGGTTTCCCTCCTCTTAGAGATCCTGCCTAAGTCTGCTTGGCTTTCAGCCTGGGCCTGGCCGACCACAGCAGCCTTGCCAGAGCTGGGGTCTCTGGCCAGGGCTGAGGTCATTCCTGCAGCCAGCGGGAGAAGGGAGTGACAAAGGACTTGACCACATTACAATAAGGGAAAGAGAACTGCAGGACAGGGTGGGGCCTGCACTTGTGGATTCATGGCTGGACTTGTGGGAGCTGGACACAGGCATTGAATCTCAAATCGTTCTGGAGCGACGGGGCCTTGGAGTCCAGGGCTGCCCAGTGAGGCCTTGGGTCTCTGACCCCAGAAGGTGGGGTATGGAGGAGAGACACGCAGGGGATGGATTCTTCTGCCTTTTGCATCTGAGCTTCTGCTTCATGGTGGAGCTTTAGAGCAAGACCTCCCTCTTCGGGGTGACTGTGCATTGTGGGAGTAACACATGGGCACGGGGTCACAGTGACCCAGGTTCAAATCCTAGCCTGGAGATGTGGGGAAACTGACATTTGGTCTCACAGTCTGAGCATCATCTTCTGTAAAACTTCACAGTCCCCACCTCAGGGACTTGTTGGAGGGTCAGCAGAGGCAGTCTGCACCAAGTGCCCGGCCTGAGCTGGTGAGCTGGTGAGCTGATGGCCTGTTGTTTGACTTGACCACCCACTTTCCTGTTTGAGAGCCACTCACTGTGCCCAGGCCTTCTGATCACAGATGTGCTCATGCTGCAAGTCTGATCAGGGCCTTCCCCATGGAGCCCTGGGCCCCTCACTCGGTTGAGGTCCTCTTTTGAGTACAAAGGGGCATTGCTAAAATCTCAGTGGTGGTGCAGAAGTTCTGTCTGTCCGACTATGTGCTATGCTATCTGAGGGTAGGAGTCACGGTGGTTCATCCCTGTCATCCCACGGGGCACACAGTAGGTGCTCCTGCATCTCCTGCTGGACTGTACTGAGCTCCTTAAGGCCAGGCTCCAGGCAGTGTCCCTTTCTGTGCACCCCATGCCCAGTGTGCCCCAGCCCCTCCCTGGGAGTCAATCAATCCTGTCTGAACACAGCGGATGCTGTGTGGACAGCGCTGCCAGGAGTGAGGGTTCACCAAACAAGCACACACCTCCAGGCCCACAGCCCAGGTCTGCCAGTGCCTCTCCTGATGCCAAGCTCGCGGCGGCCACGTACCTGGTCCCCAGAGGGTGACACACTGCTGCTCGTGAGTCTGGCAGATGCCATTGTAGCAGTAGCCGTCCACACCCTGACACGAGTGCCCGTCGTGCAGGTACACATTGGCTGGGCAGTGAGGGCTGGCCCCCGTGCAGAACTCCGGGAGGTCACAGGAGTTGCTGGAGTCCCTGCATGCCGTTCCCGCAGGCTTCAGCTGGAAGGAGAGGGCTGGTTATGGCACATGTACCCAGGGAAAGGGAGAGGCAGCTCTCCACAGCACTCCTGGCGTGGAGTGGACAAGGCCATCTTAAAGTCCCACATAAAGAGGTGGGGACTTCAAAGGAAGTCCCTGCTAATGTAGAGAGAGCTCATTCAATCATCACATTCTCCCTCTGGGCTCTGGGGTTCACGGTTCCACTATGAAGTAGGTGGGACAACCAAGAGCAGCCTCTCTTTAATGTCTCGCAACATCAGGGTTCTCTGAGGAACACGCACGCACGCAGGCTGCTGGCACTTGGCCCCTCAGGGGAAGAAGAAGGAGGGAAGTGTTGACTGCCGGGCTGGTTGATTCTTAAGAAAAAGGTTGCTGGGTGTCAACAACATCACACGTCTCAAGGGGACATTTGCATTTATAGTGTTAGCATTTGTGGGCAAGCTAATAAAAATAACTTTAAAGGCACAATCACAATAGCAAGTTCACTTTGTTATCAGATCACAGAACTGGAACTCTCTCTCTACTGCTTTATGGGGAGAACAGGAAAAGAACAAGGGAGAGGTAAAGGATATTAGACACTGTCTGACCAATGGCTCAGCTTTTTGTGGTTGAAGAAATTAAGGCTCAAAGTGGCCTGAGGCTACACAGCTAGGGACCCCCACAAGTCTTGGGCTTGGTTCCCTGCATACTCCTCAAAGGCAAAGAGATAAGACCCCTGCCAACTTCGAGAAGATCTGGAAGTTAAAGGGAATTGTTGAAAAGTCATAACCTAAAAGTGGGTGACACCCAGGGACTGTCCTGTGGTCCTCCCTCCCCTTACTTGGGCATCCCCTGGGCACAGGCTCAGACTTGCTTCCACCCTTCCCCAACTCCCTTCCGGCACCTTCCTCCACTAGTTGCTGGGGGTCAGGGAGAGCCTGCTAATAACATTTCCCATAAGTTAATCACCATCAGGAAGGGGATGAAGGATATTTTAAAGCCGAACGTTAAATGTTATAATGCACTTCTAAATCACCGCGCTCGCATGTGGCAGCTAAGAGGGAGTTTCCTGTAAGCAGAATGTCAGGATCAATTGCTTAATTAAAAAGAAATAAAACTCTCCGCTTGGAAATGTTGAATCAAAAGCTCAGGCTTCTACTCTGTCAGATATCAGCTCTGAATAACGAGACAATGGAACTGCCAAAAGAAACGCAGTCCTAGCCAGCAGCCATGGCGAGAGTGTAAAACTGCCATTCTTAGCTGGGCTGGGTTGGTGGCATCTTCTTTTGGGAGGATACTAAGATCGAGTTGTTTATACAAAACTTCTGGGACAACCCAGCAGGCAGACGTTCACAGGATCAAGAAGATGAACCTGGGGAAGCCTGAGTGACCACACGTGCCTCTGACGGCAAACAGGGAGCACTGAAAGTTGAACTAGGGTTTTTCGGTCTCATGAGTTTTCAGCCCCTAAGTAAACACACGTGACTGGCAATTAAAGCGTGCATTTCGCCTGAAGATTGGAAGATAGTAAGAGGTGGGTAACACCAATTGGCATTCGAAGGAGGGATGGTGAGTGCTGCGGTGAGTGCTGGGACCTTCCAGCCGCACTGCTCACCCTGTATCAGATTTGAACCATCTGGCCCTGTTGGCGACCTGGGGGTCAAGTTGCAGCTCCGGTGACTCACCTGGCAGTCTTCACAACAAAGCCCGTGTGCACACACAGCATCCGGCTTCAGGGTACAGGTGGTGGCATTGCAGCAGCGATTCATACATTCCTGGAGAGGGGAATGGGGTTTGTTTGACAGGGTCTTATGGAGGCAACCACTCGCTGAATGCAAACAACACACCTCAAATGGCTGCAAAACGAAAGAAAGACCAAGAGGGCCCAGCTCCAGAACTGCACACCCGCCTGACGATTATCTCCCTCTGAAAGGAAGCCAAAGCTTCTGCTGTTTATCAACAAACTGGGTCTACGAGTCCCTGGAAAAAGCATGCAAGTGCCCTCATGCAAGGTAAAGGAGTTGGGACAGAGGCTGCCCTGTTGGGGACGTCACTCTAGTCAGCAGTACACTGGGGCTCTTAGAGGGGTCTCTAGGCGGATCTCATTGCAATACACTGCATCAGGATCCCTGAAGGACTTTGAAATTACTTAATCAAAAATATACATAGATGCATACAATCTGTACTCTTCGAAAATGAACCCTTTTGATCTAGAGAGTGCTGGCAGGAAATGAAGTCAAACCAAAGTTTCAACCACAGTTCCCTGTGACCCCACCAGGGTCGTGGATGAGACCCTTGCGCAGCCCAGGCAAGTTGTCACGTCTGAGAATTCCATCACTCGGAAAGTCAGAAATGGACATTGTAACAACCAAGGAAGGAGGCCTATGGGCTGTGCAAGGGATTTAAATGGATAGATCAAGCATTCGATGTACTGTCCTCTCTGAAACAAAAGTGAGAAAAGAAATTAACTCCTTTATAATGCTGTGCTTCACAAGTACCCATTTTTCCATTTTTTCCTAACAAAAACAAACAAGAGATTGACGTTTTTTGCTTAGTTGTCAGCATAAGGCCTGCACACATTTATCAAGTGAAGTCCTTGTAGGACTTAGAACATTCGAGTAACTTGGAGTTTACACATTTTAGAAGAAATGTAATTATCATAAGATGGAACAGTTCATAGATCTTTAATACTGGGTAATTTATCAATGTTCTTTTATTTTATCCAGTATATGATATGATCTGAAAAATTTATATATTATTGGCTGGGGTGAAGCTAATCATATACTAGTTTCATAATATAATACTTTACTTCTGAAAACCATCTTTCTTAAATGGATTTATCATGAGTTTTATAAATATAATTAAAACAATTTTGTCAATAATCCAGAAGATTTATGGCAAACCTAGATACTGAAACTATATCCTGGGTAAAACTCTATGAATTATGCTCTCATTTGATGTTCCATTTGCTTCTATTATACATACTTCCAAAGTTATGAAATTTTAAAACTGTTTGAGGACTGTATAAACATCCAAAATGTGTAATATATACAATAAGATAAAACTGTCAACCAGAAGTCATAGCTGTAACTTTTATGACAGTAAGGGTTTCTAACCTGTAGCCTTACAATTCTAAAAGAGTTTAGGAACTTTTGTTTTTTTAAATGTAGTCCATTAATTGCATTTTAAAATCAGTGCCATCAAATACTCACCAATGCTATCCTGTTCCTTATGGTCTAAATGGCTCTATGAATGACAGATTTACCAAATTACAGGTTTTCTTGAAATTCCATGTTAAATCAGCCAACCTAAATCTGAGTCCTAAAATTCCTTAAGAAATATCTTCCCCCTTCTCTCAAATCACCTAGTAATATAAGCAGCAGCTCAAATGGAAATGCAGCCAAGCCAAATGGCTTTGACTTCAAAGGGGATGATAATGTGAGAACGATAACTAAGTTTAAAGATATTTGCAAGCTACTGGCATCCTATTGACTTTAAACAAGGAGATAAGGTGGCTTCCCTAATCCTGTTAGCCAGAAGAATGAGTGAATTGTCAGGATTTCCTTATGTTGATATGACTCCTGTGCCCTCTCCGAGAAGGCTTCAGCAATCAACCTGCCTTTAAACCATCCAAGATCTATTTCTTCCGCAGTACCATATTTCTCAGAAGAGACACATTCTTCACCTGCTGCTACATTTATTATTTTAGTCCTGAATAGAGAAGCCCAACAGAACCAATGAATACCAAGTCTCCAAAGAAGAAAGAATAATGAAACCATTAGAGAATGCTCTGCAAAGCCCTAATTGTCATTCTCAGGCTGTAGGTAGCAGACATAGATTCTTAATCACAATGAACTGGCAGGAGACTGGAAGGCATCTTCTTGAAAATAACGGAGGTTATTTTTGGGAGCAAGGGAGAAGCTGGGTTCTGCTGGGTGTTTGCAGAAGTTTTTTTGATGCTATTCACTCCTTCCCTGATGTGGCAACATACTGGGTCCCTCTGGCCAGGGAATGCCCAGATCGACCTGACGCAAGGGCATGCAGAATAATTCCAGGGCCTGAGCCCTGGGCAGGGGGATAAAGAACCTAGTTTAACAATTCTTTTTGCCTAAAATTCTTAGGCAAGGCAATTTGGAAACTAAACGGATTGTCACACTGCCAAACGCAATTTGAATTTGAACCTTGAAACTATTATTTTCAAATAATAACTACTTGAAACTATTATTTTTTGAAAAGCAAAAAAAAAAAAAAAGCAAACCTAAAAAGTGAGGCAAAAGGCTCACCTGTGACTTTGAAAGAAAGAACTTTGGATGAAGGGGATGAGAGTTCTCTTCAAATATCAAGAAGTTATGCTATACAATAAGGACCTTAACCACAGAAATACAAAGTTGGGAACTGCAAGTGAGCAGAGTTTGGCTCTGTACAAGGAAGGAGTTTGTAATAATCAAAGCTACCCTACGATGCAACATGCCACCTGGAGAGACAACATGCCCCCTGCCAAGCTGCATGACTCCTTCGTGGAGAGAAGAGAGAGGATCAGATTATGAGTGGCTGGCACATTTTAGGCACTCAAGCATTTGCTGACGTGATGGTGGAGGGGTGGATAATAAGGGGGTGGGGTTGGTAGCAGTGATGCTGGCAGTGATGCGGATACTGCTGTGGCCGTGGTGGTAGCGGTAGCTGTGGAGACGGCAGTGGTGATAACAGTGGGGTGAGGGTGGTAGTGATGGTGGTGGTAATGGTAGCTGAGGAGA
>PVKP010031665.1:0-26751 GCA_004027715.1 Plecturocebus donacophilus | reverse complement strand
GTCCATTCTCGTTAGCATTTCGTCAAACCTTTTTTCAAAGTTATTAGTTTCTTTGCATTGGTTTAGAACATATTCTTTTAGCTCACAGAAGTTTCTTATTATCCACCTTCTGAAGCCTAATTCTGATGATTCTTCACACTCGTTTTCCATCAAGCCTTGCTCTGTTACTGATGAGGAACTAGCGTCCTCTGTAGGAGAGACTTTCTGATTTTGAGTGTTCTCAGTTTTTTTACGGTGGCTTCTTGGCATCTTTATGGTTTTATCCATCTGTCGTCTTTGTAATTACCCACTTTCAAATCAGGTCTCTGAGTGGACGTCCAGCTTGTTAATTCCCAGCTCTAGAATCTATGTAGTTTTCACTGTGCAACCCGCAACGCTAGCTAAAACAGCAGCGTTGAAATTCGTGGTGCTTTTCTGCCCGGGGGTCTCCGGTCTGGCTTCTCAGCCCCTTTTTCAGTCAGCTGGATGGACTGCTCTGCCTTCCCAGAGCTCCAAACATCATCCAAAAGGAGACTCAGTCCCGTTTACTCCGCACCAAGAGCCGCCGAGCCGAGGCGCCGGCAAAAAAGCCGCGCCAGCCAAAAGGGTCGCGCTGGCGACCTGTGGGGCTCCTCCACTGGGAATGTCCTGGTCCGTGGGCAGCAAAAATTTATCGGTAAGTGTGGCGTCCACTGGCTCTCTGCGCTTTTACTGGGAGCTGCAATCCTGAGCTGCTAGTGATCGGGCATCTTGGATCTCTCCCGATCTCTTTTTCTTTTCTTTTTTGAGACGGAGTTTCACTCTTGTTGCCCAGGCTGGAGTGCAATGGCACAATCTTCTCTCACTGCAACCTCCACCTCCCAGGCTCAAGCAATTCTCCTACCTCAGCCTCCTAAGTAGCTGGGATTACAGGCGCCCACCGCCATGCCTGGCTAATTTTTTGTATTTTTAGTAGAGACGGGGTTTCACTATGTTGGCCAGGATGGTCTCGAACTTCTGGCTTCAGGAGATCCACCCACCTCAGGCTGCCAAAGTGCTGGGATTATAGGTATGAGCCACCACGCCCGGCTCCCACAAAGTTTTCTGAAGTCTCTTAATTCCGCCAAACTCTGCCCGAGTCCTCAAAGCGGAACAGGCAGTTCTCTGTTCCTTGTCCCCAACACTTCATGGAGCTGTTAGCTTTTAGAAATAAACAGGGTGAGCTGCGGGGACAGCACAAAGAGACAGAGCAACTGAACAGAGGCAAGTGGTTCAAGATAAGGCAGCGATGAACCGGCAGGCGGAGGGGCCTGCTCCAGAGACCTGAGAACATTGTGGTCTGCCTTTACCTGTGCATAGCTGACATGGATACCATTTGAACTCGAAAACCCATGGCAGAGGAGCTTAACCTGTGTCACAGAGGATTCTTGACTACAGAATGTCTAGGGTGGGATGCAGACATGAGCACTTCTTTATTTAAGACGTGGTCTTGCTCTGTTGCCCCGGCTGGGGTGCAGTGACGTGATCGTGGCTCCCTGCAGCCTCCATGTTCCAGGCTCAAGCAATCCTCACTCCTAAGCCTCTCAAGTAGCTGGGATTACAGGCATAAGCCTGGCTGACATGAGCATTTTTTAAACACCCCTAAATAGTTATAGAGAGCAGCTGGGGTTGAGAACGTCCACTTTACTCTCATGACAGGACCCATCCCAGGATGCTTTTAGACAAAGCTTTGATGGACACACATTCAAGTCAGCTGCAGTTAGCAGGACTGTGTCTTCACTGCATGAAGCCAGGCACCCTTAGAAACCAAGCCTCAGAAGGAGTACAGTTCCTGGAACTTGTGGTCAGGGGATGGGGACATTCTGCAAAGCCAGATGCCGGAGAATGAATGTTGCATTGCCCTCTGCACTGTATCGGCAGTTGGTACCCTCTTCTCAAGGACCTGATGTGCAAGTCATTTCCTGCACATCCGTCCTTGGGAAAGAAAGACTGGATCGGCATGGGGACGGCTGGCAGAGAGGCCCCAATCAGCTATTTTCCCCTTCAAGAGAATAGCTCTGAGTTAGTTCCCCTGACCTCACAGCTTCCTCCAGAAGCCTGTCTGACCCTTCCTTACCACACCCCAAGGACTTGCCCAGCAGAAGGGGCTGGCAGAGATGGCCTCTGGGCTCCTCCACCTGCTCTAATTCTTTGATCCAGATAAATGACATTTGTCACAGCGAGGTGTCCTGGGGCTGGGAACAGCCTTCATTTTCATTTGAAATTGTAAAATATAGGCTGGGCGCAGTGGCTCACACCTGTAATCCAGGCACTTTGGGAGGCCGAGGCAGGTGGATCACCTGAGGTCAAGAGTTTGAGACCAGCCTCGCCAACATGGTCAAACCCCATCTCTACTAAAATATAAAAATTAGCCAGGCGTGGTGGTGAGTGCCTGTAATCTCAGCCACTGGGGAGGCTGCAGCGGGAGAATCGCTTGAACCTGGGAGGTAGAGGTTGCAGTGAACTGAGATGGCACCACTGCACTCCAGTCCAGGGAGAGACTCCATCTCAATAAATAAATAAATAAATCGTGAAATGTACGTAACGAAATTTACCATTTTAACTATTGTAGGGTGTGCCGTTTCACAGTGTTAAGCGCATTCACATCGTTTGTGCAGTCGATCCCTAAAACTCCTTTCATCTTGCAAAATTGAAACTCTGTCCCTGTTAAAGAACATCTCCCCATTCCCCTGCTCCCCCTCAGGCCCTGGCAACCACCATTCTCTTTTCTGTCTCTATGAATTTGACCATTTTAGGGACTTCATATAAGTGGAATTATACTTTGTCTTTTTGTGACTGGCTCATTTCATTTAGCACACTGTCCTCAAGGTCCATCCACATTGTAGCATGAGTCAGAATTTCCTTCCTTTTTGAGGCTGCATAATATTCCCTTGTATGGCGGGACTGTGTTTCGTTTGTTCATTCTTCCGTCGATGGACACTGGGTTCTTTCCACCTTTGGGCTATTGTGAATTATTCTGCCATGAACATGAGGACGAAAATATCTCTTGGAGTTTCTGCTTTCACTTCCTTTGGGTACCTACTCAAAAATGGAATGGTAGAATCACATGAATTAATTTAATCAATTAAATTCTCTATTTAATTTTTTGAGGGACCACTGTTCTGTTTCCCATGGCAGCTGTTATCATTTAGCATTTCCACTGGTGGTGCATGAAGTTTCCAATTTCTCCACATTCTTGCCAAAATTTGTTATTTTCTGGGTTTTTTTTTAATAGTCACTATCCTGACAGGTGGGAGATGGCGGAACATCCTTGTCAAAGCTCTGTTCATGCAGCGTCCTGGTGTGAGAGGCACAGGAGCAGATGTGGATCTGATGAGCTCACTCTCCCTCCTGCATCCGAACCTTCGAAGGCTTCTTGCCTTAGAACTACAGATTAGGGTCCGGTGCAGTGGCTCATGCCTGTAATCCCAGCACTTTGGGAGGCCAAGGCGGGTGGATCACTTGAGATCAGGAGTTCGAGACCAGCCTGATCAACACAGCAAAACCCTGTCTCTACCAAAAAATACAAAAAAAAAAAAAGTTAGCCAGGCTTGGTGGTGCATGCCTGTCGTCCCAGCTACTCAGGAGGCTGAGGTGGGAGGTTTGCTTCTGCCCAGGAGGCAGAGGTTGCATTGAGCCGAGATCGCACCACTGCACTCCAGCCTGGGCAACACAGTGAAACTCTGTCTCAAAAAAAAAAAAAAGAACTACAGATTGGAACCCTTCAAATAGGCCACAGTCCTCCCTGTTCCAGGTTGCGTTTTCCACTCTGGCCTCATTCCAGGGTGCCCTCTCTGGAACAGGGAACCCCCCATGCCCCACCTTGCCAGTCCCTCCCCTGCACCCATCTCATGTTCACCCAGCACTTCCTTACTCTCCCTTTAGGTCTCAACTGAAATGTCCCTCACTCCAGGAAGCCCTCCCTGACCACTCAAGAGCAGGCCACAGCCCTTGCTATGCATTGTCTAATGATTGTGACAGGGGTAATTTAGTGCTTCGTCCTGTGATATCTGTCTTTCCGGATGGGATGTAAGCATTGTGAGGGACTATGATGTCTCTTTTGCTCACTGTTATATCCCAGTGCCTTTCACATTGTAGATGCTCAGTTGATTATCTTTTGAAAGAATAAGCAAACACACACACACACACACACACACACACACACACACACACACACACACAGCAACCATGTGGTCAAGTTTAACTCTCAGCCTACGTATACAAACCTGGGCAGCCCTTTTCAAATGGGAAGAATTAAATAACTATGACATGTGTCATATTAAAGGAAAAATTTCCAGCCCCCAAGTCTCTTCTCATTCTCCAGTAGGTATAAATGCAGTCATCTTTCCCACTTCCATCTTTGTAATGGAGCCAAGGAGCTCTCTAAGAAGAAAAAGAAACTATACTTCCTTGTTAGCAAAAAGGGTGGGGGTGGGGAAATCCAGCTCTTGCCAAGGTAGAACGAGGTCCCTTCGAGAAGCCGGAGTGCCAGGGGCAGAGACCTGCCATAGGAAGGGCTGGTGGACCAGCTCGTGCAATCACAGAGATATTCTCCCCCAGGTGCCTTACAAAAGAAGATAAAGGCATGGTAAAAGTACCTTCCATTTCCCCTCTAATTTGTAGTTTTCTGGTGTTAGCAAGGCTTATAAGACACATGCTCCCAATTAGCTGCTCCTCTTAATTTAAATGCTTCATAAATTATCTCCTGCGCGTGTGGATTATCACTTCATAATGCGAGTTAGCATTTAAATAAATAGCTGTGGTGTAGAAAATTAGAGAGGTTTACTTCTGAGGCGCTGGCATAATGAAGGAAAATACCATGGCAGCTGAACAGGGGCACAGGGAGGAGGCGGGGGGACGCGGAGGCACAGCCATGCTTCCCGGAAAAGGAGAGTTATCTGCAAAGTCCATGCATCACTTATGGGCTTCAACATTCTCTTTCAAAAAGGGTATTTCATTTGCCCACCTTTTTCTTAACTTTTAATTTTGAAATAATTACAGACTCACAGAGAAGTCTCAATTACCCTGACCCCAGTGACACCCCCCCACCCCCGTGGTGACATCTTAAACAACTAATGAAATAGTGAAACCGGGAAGTGGGCGACGGTCCGTCCGCTGGCCTCATTCAGACTCTGCCAGTTGCTCCATGATCTTTTAAAGAGGGGGCTTTTCGAAGCCCTCTCCGTGTGCAGCAATGACAATCACAGCAGACACTGGGTCAGCAGTTACGTGCCAAGCCCAAGTGCCTCCAGCCAGTCTCTTGCTGAGTCCTTACAGCAATGCCAGGAGGGAAGGGCCCTGGTCATCCCCATTTCACAGATAAGGGAGCTGAGGCTCAGCATGTTGTCCCTTAGTGGAGGACCCCAGTTGGTAAGCAATGAGGCGGGATGAGGACCCAGGCGGCAGTGATGGTGCAGCCCGAGTCCTCAGCCCCAGAGGCCACCAAGGTGGCAGTGACGGTGGTGGGAGGAGGAGGTGGTGTCCAGTTGACCTCACAGCCCAGTGTTCTCTCTGCTGGCATGTGTGGCGCCCCCTGAGCAGTAGGGTCCTGAAATCTGGATGCTTATTCTTTTTTTGAGAAAGAAATTTGGGCTGTTTCCCAAGTGAGTCCAATGCCTGGAGGGTTTGCTGATTTGTATTGGACACAGCAGCGGGCCCACAGGAGAGCCATCGCAGACTATGGGCACTTCTGCCTTCCTGTGCCTGTTTAAAATTTTGTTTAATGTGGCCGGGCACAGTGGCTCATTCCTGTAATCCCAGCACTTTGGGAGGCTGAGGTGGGTGGATCGTTTGAGGCCAGGAGTTTGAGACCACCCTGGCCAACATGGTGAAATTCCATCTCTACTAAAAACACAAAAATTAGCCTACTCGGGAGGCTGAGGCATGAGAATCACTTGAATCCAGGAGGTGGAGGTTGCAGTGAGCCGAGATCACATTACGGCACTCCAGCCTGGAGACAGAATGAGACTCTATCTCAAAAAATTTTTAAATTATTTTATAAATGAGTATGTTTCTTTTTTCCTTATTCTTGGAAAATAAGTTACAACATTTTTGTGGTCCCCAAAAAGGACGATGGACCCAGGGCACTGTGTCCCACTGCCTGATGCATGAGTCAGCCTCACATGCAAGGCGTGTGATCCAGAGGTTCCAAGAAGCAGTTAGAGCAGTGTAATCGGTCAGGAGAACCACAGGCCTCAGCGAATCCAGCCCTGGAAGCTGTGGCCCGGAGCCCACTAGGAAGTGATTCTGAGTGAGAGGCCGAAGTTGGGAAGGTTCCACAGAGTCATCTGGAGAAAGTAGCTATGAACCCAGCGCCTCGGAACTCCGTGGCAGGAGCCCCGGAGCCCCAGAGTGATCTTGGGGCACCCTGCCTGCCCACAAATCTCTGGGTCCCAAACTGGGGTCCACCCACTTCTTTCTCTTCCTTTATGGACCCTCCCCCACCCCCCACCAACACACACCAAGTTAATGGCCACACCCTTAGGTCCTGGACAGACTTCTAAAGCCACCTCTCAGAGTTTCATGTTCCTTTCACTTTGGGATATGTTTATGTTGTGCTATAAACATAGTCAGATAGGTTGGTGATCAGAGAGACTGGCCAGCCCCAGGTTATAGCTAACCCAGCTATTACAGGCTTTTCTGTACAGGGGCATTGTGAGGGAGGGGGGTTGTTTGTTTTGTTTTGTTGAGACAGGGTCTCACACTGTTGCCAAGCCGGAGTGCAGTGGTGCTGTCATGACTCACTGCAGCCTCCAAGCCCTGAGCTCAAGCTATCCTCCCACCTCAGCCTGGGGAATAGACGGGACTATAGGCATGTGCCTGCCACCATGCCTGGTTAATTTTTGCATTTTTTTTTTTTTTTTTTGTA
This sequence comes from Plecturocebus donacophilus, assembly GCA_004027715.1. Lineage (NCBI taxonomy): Eukaryota > Metazoa > Chordata > Mammalia > Primates > Pitheciidae > Plecturocebus > Plecturocebus donacophilus. Next base: position 19,886 of record PVKP010031665.1, on the reverse strand, counting down.
GACACGGGATTTCACCGTGTTGCCCAGGCTAGTCTCAAACTCTTGGGCTCAAACAATCTGCCTGCCTTGGCCTCCCAAAGTGCTTGGATCACAGACACGAGCCTCTGCACCTGGCTTCACTGGGCATTTTTATTTGCTAAATATGGCAGACTAGCTGGCAGCCCAGCACCTGTGCAGACCTGTGCAGACCCGCCGGCCGCTCCCATGGCTCCATCTCGTGACCACGTGTTGTCTCCTTTCTCTCCCTCAGAAAACGTCAAACTTTAGGGACCAGGAATCGTGTCTCCCACTTCAATATTCCCGGCACCAGGCACAATCTCTGGCACACGTCTGACCCTGCATATCATCTGTCAAATACATGTTGAGTGCTGGCACTCAGGGAGGTCTTCGTGAAGAGACTGGCCAGTCGTTTAGGGAGTGATTTGCAAGACTCTTTGTTGTAGAATGCAAAAGCCATTCTATAGGTAGCTGCATTGTGGCTAATCACGTGACTGTTTCCACAGTCTGCTTCGGCGTAGCACAATGCTAAGTGTGGTTATGGTGTGGGCAGGTGTGAACACAAACATAACAATCGTTGGCCAGGTGCATTGGCTCATGCCTGTAATCCCAGTGCTTTGGGAGGCCAAGGTGGGAGGATCTATTGAGGCCAGGATTTTTTTTTTTTTTTGAGACGGAGTCTCACTCTGTCACCAGGCTGGAGTGCAGGGGCGTGATCTTGGCTCACTGTAACCTCTGCCTCTTGGGTTCAAGTGATTCTCCTGCCTCAGCCACCTGAGTAGCTGGGACTACAGGTGCACACCACCATTCTCAGCTAATCTTTGTATTTTCAGTAGAGACAGGGCTTCACCATGTGGACCAGGATGGTTTCAATCTCTTGACCTTGTGATCTGCCCACCTTGGCCTCCCAAAGTGCTGGGATCACAGGTGTGAGCCGCTGCGCCGCGCCAAGGCCAGGATTTCAAAACCAACCTGGGCAGTACAGTGAGACCCTATCTCTACAAACAAAATTTGAAAATTAGCTGGCTGTGGTACAGCTATAGTGGTGCCTGTAGTCCCAGCTCTGCAGGAGGCTGTGGCGAGAGGATCACTTGAGCCAAGGACGTCAAGGCTGCAGTGAGCCATGAACACACCGCTGCACTCCAGCCTGGGTGACAAAGTGAGATCCTGTCTCTAAAACAAACAGACAAACAAAAAACAATGGCTCTAATGAACTCAGTGTGTGCTGTGTGCTTGGCTCTGGGTAAGCATTTGTATTGAACCACATGAAATTGCTTGTTTCTCCAGTTAGGGCCATGTCTCAGTCCATTTTGTGTTGCTATAAATTAACGCCTCAGGCAGGGTGACTGATAAAGAAAAGAGGCTTATTTGGCTCTGCAGGCTGCACAAGAAGCATGGCATTAGCATCTGCTCAGTTTCTGGTGAGACCCTCAGGCTGCTTCCACTCATAGCAGGAAGCAAAGGGGAACCGGGGTGTGCAGGGGTCTCTCTGTGAGAGGGGGTCAGGGGGTCGGGGAGAAAGTGCCAGGCTCTTTTTAACAACCTGCTTTCAAGAAACTAATAGAGTAAGAACTTACTCACCTCTAAGGGTTGCATTAATCTATTCATGAGGGACCTGCCCCACCACCCAAACACCTCCAAAGTCATTCAGGATCAACCTTTTTTTTTTTTGAGATGGAGTCTTGCTTTGTTGCCAGGCTGGAGTGCAGTGGCATAATCTCGGCTCATTGCAACCTCCATCTCCCAGGTTCAAGCGATTCTCCTGCCTCAGCCTCCAAAGTAGCTAGGACTACAGGCACATGCCACCATGCCCAGCTAATTTTTATATTTTTAGTACAGGCAGGGTTTCACCATGTTGGCCAGGTTGGTCTCTAACTCTTGACCTTGTGATCCGCCTGCCTCGGCTTCCCAGTGCTGGAATTACAGGCATGAGCCACTGGGCCTGGCCTCAGGATCAACTTTGAACACGAGGCTTGGGGAAGCAACCATCCAAACCGTAGCAACCCACAAAGTGAGCACTTTTGTGTGGCTGTCAGTTATTCCATCATCTGAGCCCAGACGCACCCTCAGAGGCAGTTACTATTTAGCCTCCGTATTTTACAGCTGCGGAGACTGAGGCAAAGAACAGTGATGTAACTTGATCCAGATCGTCCTGATCATGAGTAACAGCTTGGATTTCAACCCAGGCAGTTGTAGTTCCCAAGCCTGGACACTGATTCCCTTCCAAACTGTATACTCATCAGGACACCTTTCTGTCTGTGGAGAGGGTGGTTCCAGCCAAACCAGATGTGTCAAAAACAGACGATCCCTAGTTATGTCCTGAGAGTCTTCCCCAGCCCAGGTGAAGGGCAGCTCCTGGTCTCAACCAGAGCTTGTCATCCAGACCAGAGTGCAATAGTGAGATCTTGGCTCACTACAACCTCCCCCTCCAAGGTTCAAATGATTCTCCTGCCTCAGCCTCCCGAGTAGCTGAGATTACAGGCATGCACGACCATGCCTGGCTAATTTTGTATTTTTAGTAGCAATGGGATTTCACCATATTGGCCGGGCTGGTCTTGAACTCCTGATCTCAGGTGATCCACCTGCGTCGGCCTCCCAAAGTGCTGGGATTACAGGCATGAGCCACTGCACCCGGCCTAACGTTGGAGTTCTGAACGTAGTCTTCCCATTGATCACATTGTGTCCTCTCCTCACAAACTCAAGAGTCTATTGCCAGCCCTGGTGGTGTAGTTGGGGTGCCCTGCATGTGTCAAAAACTGTTTTATAGATTTTAGGTTGTTTCTTGTAAGGGTTCACATTTAGAAAAAATCTTGCTTGATTAAAAACGAAGTTTATCATGTATTTCACATCTGTATCTTTTTGCTTTAAGTAGAGAATACTTGTGATCTGGTGGATGCTTTGCCCTGGAAAAGTGTGGTTTTCCAAGTCCCTGTTCTGTTTGGCTTTCTGTTGGACAGTCATACACTTAAGAAGGCCTTGGGACTTCATTCATTCATTCATTCACTTATTCACCCAAACACGTAATTATCAAAGTTCAACTCTGGACCCATTCATTCCAGGAAGAAGCATGACTCAAATGAAATGGGATAAACATAACGGGGGTGGCAGGGCACTGGGATGCGGCTGGTTCTCATCGCTCAAGTATGCAGGGATCAAAGGCCACCGTTGGAATGTTCTAAGACCTTTGAAGCTGACAACAAAGGGGTTTCTAAGAAAGTTCAGTCCTTAGGATGGCTGCGGGGGGTGTGGGGCGGGGCGGGTAATGCACAGATGGAGCTGCTAGGGGTTGGTGGCAGGGACACTCAGGTCAGGTGGCGGCGGTGGGGAACGATTAGGGAATTACTGAGTTATTGACAAACAGGCGTACAGGCCCAAAGGTTGAGATGAAGTCAGGCAAGACGCTGTGCGCGGCTCAGGGCAGGTTGTTTGGGGGTATCAGAAGTGCCTGGGGAAGTTTTCTCTGAAATAGTCAAAACTGGATCTGACGGCTTATGTCTTTCCAACTGATCTACTAATCATATTTCTTCAAATTTTATATCCCTGACCCTTGTAAAAGGATTGCATTGAAGGCGTGTTTTAAGCTGCATTTTAATAAGTCAATAAGAAAGCTCAAAATTATTTAAAGCTTCTTAAAGAGGATTATATTTGATTTCTTGTGGGAATTCTGGGGTGTGGAAGAGAAAGAGGCTCAGGCCTTCTGAGGCTGTCTGACGTGAAGAAATGCATCATTTCAGACAGAAACTTTTAACTGTTTTCTTCTTCCAGCAGAGATGATTTAGGTCAAGGAGACTTTCATTATCTGCTGGCGGCATTAACCGAGCCTGAGGTCTTCCGGGGAGAAGAAATTGCATTTTAAACTTTCCAGCAAATGCGAGGCCCTCCTTTGCAGTTTATTCCCTAACCTTTAAAATGAGAGTTTTCTGATATTCTGAAAAGGGCAGTCGGATTCCCCAGGTGTCTGGAAGAGCCCTGCCTGGGTATCATGCATCTTGGGAAACAGACAAATCTGGGCCCCAGCAGATGTTGAATCCTTGCTTTCCGTGGCTGCAACCACTGCTAGGCCCCTTCGCTAAGGCTGGTCTGCAGTTGGGAGCGTCACAGAACCCAGGCGGGTCCAGGCCACAGTCTCCCTGCTGAGGGGAGGCAGGGGTGGGGAGGAAGCCCACTTTGGACTGAGCAGATGATCCTCTCTGAATTTCCTTAGTTTCTGCCAGTCTTGAGTGCCCCAGGCAAGGGAGAAATCCACAGGAGTTAGGCAGGGAGACGTGACTCAGTTAGGAGCAGAAAGAAGAAAGAACCCACATGACATTGGGCGGGTGGCTTTCTCTACATCCAGTCATCTTTGAAGATATTTGGGTCTGAAGAGCTCAAGCATCTCGCATTTGCCACAGAGACCCGAGCGTTGCTCTCCCAGTTCAGACTCTTGTCACCTGCACCTGGAGTGCAGAACCAGACTCCTGGGCACTCCCACCTCCTGCTTTCTCTTCCACTTCCTCCTGTGTCGACTACCAGCCCAGCTTTCCTAAGCTGCAGGAGTGATCATACCATGGGCCTGGAACCACAACCATCCATGACTCCCTATTACCTCTGAAAAGGAGACAACCCAGCCTGGCCCCATGACTCATCTTCCCTGTGGTCTGTTGGATCATTTGCTGCTGCCTGCGTTTCTGTCCGGGCTTTTCTACCATCTTGGCATGTGCTGTGAAATGCTGCGCCATAGCTCTGCTTTCAGCATTCCAAGTCTTTCTCAAATGCTGCCTCTTCTGGGAGGTCTGCCCCGAGCCTGCCAGGCAGATGAGCTTGCTTCTCACAGTTCTGGTGGCCTGTAAGACTTCCCTTATGGTGCTCCTCTATGCCCAGCTGTAAGTGTCTATCCTCCGATTGGTCCTGGGGTTGGATGCTTCCAGGAATGCCCTCAAAATTTACTATCAGAAAAGTCTAACTCAGCCGTCACTCACTGCGTCCCATACCACATGCTCTGAGAAACCTTCCCCCGGTGACCCACCCTCCTCCTAGGGGTCTGGATGGAGAGCTGCTTTCAGTCTCTGAGTCCCCAGAACTTTGCTTATGTCGCTCTTCAAGCTCCGATCTTCCATCACCCCACGAGCTGTGATAAGGGGCACACACACGGTGTCCGTCCCAGCAGACAGGTGTGGCTCATCTAGAGGCAGCACTTGGCGCTGGGATGGTTCCCGTGACCTGCCCGCTAATGAGTGCTGTGCAGGGATGATGCCCTTCTGTGCTTGTCAGCGTGGAAGGCTGGAACACACTGCTATGTTGTGTTGCTGGAGGGTGTGGTGGATGGAGTAGCATCCCCCAGAGAGATCTGTCCGAGTCCTAATCCCTAGTACCTGCAAATGTGACCTTACTTGGGAATAGGGTCTTTGCAGAGGTCATCAAGTTAAGGCTCTCAAGATGATACTGTACTGGATGTAGGGTGAGCCCTAAACCCAGTGACGGCGTCCTGACAAGAGAAAGGGGAGGGATATTTGAGGCACAAAGACGCACAGGGGAGAAGCCCATGTGGAAACGGAGGCAGAGAGTGGAGCGACACAGCCACAAGCCAAGGAGCTCTGCAGCCGCCAGCAGCCAGGAGAGAGGCCTGGAACGGGTCCCCCGGAACCCCAGAAGGAACCACTACTGCTAACACCTTCATTTCAGACTTCTGGCTTCTGGAGTTGTGAGACTTCTGCCACCTTCAGCCACCAAGTTGGTGGCAATTTGTTGCAGCAGCTACAAGAAGCGGATACAGAGGCGATGGTTTGGGGTCAGGAGGCACATGGCATGGTCAGGGCTTCCCAGCTACCGGTGCTGTGACACCAGCCTCCTCTGGACTTGGGGCCGCTGGAGTTGCAAGCAGCCTTGTCTGTCTACCTCCATGTCTGTACCAGTCTGATTGGTCTCTCTGTGTGTCCAGATGCTCAGAAGCCTGCAAGGCACCAAGTGGGGGGCCAGCATGAGGGGCACCCAGTTGGTTTTTGAGCTCTGCCTCTGGCGATTAGCAATGTGACCCTGGGCACACGTCACCTCTCTAACTAATCTGTAAACCTGGCTTAAGCGTCGACCTGCTTCACAGGTCACGACAACGAGCCTTCTGTTCATTCATTCAGCAAAGATGCATTGAGCACTTACTACATGCCAAGAACTACTCCAGGCCCCAGAGACAGAGCAGTGAGCAAAACAGCCACCAGTCCCCATCCCACAGAGCTTGTTTTAGGGAGAAGAGAAAGATGATGACCCAAATCCATCAGTGGAATATGTAATGAGTCGATGATCAGTGCTGCAAAGACACACAAAGCCAGGCAGGGTGCAGTTCCAAGTGGGAGGTCGGGTCTGGAAGGGTCAGGGGTCAGCAGGGGTCAAGCACTTAGCCCTGGGCAAGGCATTGGGCCCATAGTAATTGCTCAGCACACATGCACTGTCTGCGCTCCAGGTCGGGAGCCTGTTCATTTCTCTCCATGGGACACTCTTGCCTTCTCTTGCTTTGGATTCTGGTGCCGCCTCCTGGCTCCTTTTCTTAAGCATCTGAATGCCAAGGCAGGTGTCTGGGGGTGAGTAGAGAACTGGGCCAAACTCTGATGGAGGCACGGAGGGCTGTGGGCTCAGACGGGCAGCCTGGGAGTCCAGGACCTCTGCGTCTCGACCAGCGTTCTCCAGGGAGAAGCCACCGAGATGGCCAAGCTGAGGGCAGCGGGGCTCTGCCACAGCCACCTGCTCTGTCACTCAGTCCACTTGCTTTTATTTAGAAGATGAGAAAGTCCAAATGTTTGCAATTTCTTTGAAAACTAAGATAGGAGATTATGGAGTCAGTGTGATGGAATGTTGTTTCCTTCTCATCTACCCAGCCTAACCAGGTGAGATGGTTTGTCTCTGTGTCCCCACCCAAATCTCCTGTGGAATTGTAATCCCCACATGTTGGAGGTGAGGACTGGTGGGAGGTGATTGGCTCATGGGGCCGGTTTCTATTGGTTTAGCACCATGCGCCTAGTGCTGTCTCGTGACACAGTTCTCACGAGAGCTGATGAGATCTGATGGTTTGAAAGTGTGTAGCAGTTCCCCGCTCTCTCTCCTTCTCTCTCCCTTTCCTTCATCACGAGAGGACATGCCTTGCTTCGCTTTCACCTTCTGCCATGATTGTAAGTTTCCTGAGGCCTCCCCAACTATGTGGAACTATGAGTCAATTAAACTCCTCCTCTGATACATTACCTAGTCTCAGGTAATTCTGTATAGCAGTGTGAGAACGGACAAATATCCCAGGTCTTACCATCCAGTCACTTCCACTGGGGGTGACTGGGAAGAGAGTTGGCCAAAGTGCCAGAAAGGGTTAACTCAGCAGGCCTGGGACGTCCACACCCTGCACATTCCAAAGAAAGTTCTGGCCCTGGCCAGCTTCTGAGAGGTACACCTCTAACTCGAAGCCCTTGGAATGTCTTGCTGAAGAAGGTCTTTATTTGTCTGGGGGTGTTTGGCCAAGCCAGTGGGCCCATGCTAACTGTGATTTAGGATGGGTGCCTTGGACCACACAGTATCATCTCAACCTTTGGAGGGGCTGGAGAGGAAGGTCAACCACACGAGTGTGACCAACTCTCAATCAAAGCCCTGGACGCCAAGGCTCCGGTCAGCTTCCCTGATTGCCAGTACTCTTGCACATGGTCTCATGTCATTACTAGGAGAAGTAACTGCTGTCCCGGGAGGACAACTGGAAGCTCCATGCCTGTTGTCTCCTGGACCCTGCCCCATGCGCCTCTTCCGTTTGCTGATTTTAGCCTGTAGCTTTTTACTGTATAAACCATAACCGTGAGTACAGTGGCTTTTCTGAGTTCTGTGGGTCCTTCTGGCAAATTACTGAAGCTTAGGGTGGTCATGGGGAGTCCTGAATGGCAGCCAAGCCTCAGCCTCTGCTTACCCTGCATGAGGTTCACAGGGGAAGACGCCGCACTGGTGTACCCCCATTCTGCTGTCAGTGCCAGTGGCTCTGGGTGTGCATGCACCCCTCACGACTTCAGAGGCTGCACTCGCAGAGAACAGGAGCAGGTTTCTCTAATAACCGACACCCCCTCTTTGGATTACTTTGGGCAAAATAAAATTTGCTCCCAAATAAGCAAAAGCCTCCCGACAGCCCTGTCGGCTCGAGGTGTCCTATTTGAAAACATATGAGAGGCCAGGGACAAAAAACACGAGGCTCCTCCAAGGCAGATGGGGCCCGGCGTGGGCTGGAGGTGACGAGGAGGGGACTCGGAATCTAATGAAGAAGAGAGGGCTGGGCGCAGAGACGCTCATCTCAGCCTAGCCCTTTAAAACCAAAATGATGGAGTTCATTTGCATTTAGATCTGCTTGGCTCCCACTTTTCATCTGAAGACAAATCCTCACAAAAGGCTGCTTAATTAGACCAAATTAGATTTCCGCTCTGCAGCTTGCCCTTCATTACAAAACGCTGTTCTTTTTCTATTTTGCTAATCACAGGCTGGTCTATAATCAGTTTGTAAGCGTTCACTCCAGCCACTGAGTATGACTAGCATTCCTGATTTTGTGCAGAGAGGAGGAAAATTATTCAGTTGCACCAAATCTGTCTATTTTATAAGTTGGATCAAGACCATCACTGGAGTCTTTTGCAATAATGGGTATTCTCACTCCTAATTCTTTAATGATTCATTGTAGGAGCAGCACAGGGCTTGGTAATTTTCAAGACTAAAAGCTAAGTACAAATAGATTTTCACATGTAGCAATTATGCCACATATTCAGAATCTTTACTTTGGTGATGCAACCCTATTGCATCTAAGAAGCCACCCATTAAGGCGTTTAAAGCAGAAGCCCTCATGCTTGGCTCACAGTGCCCAGCCATCTTTTGCCCTGAGCACCCTCAGGGAGCTCAGACCTTTTCCCCTATAGTTCATCCCATCCTCCCAACCATGGAGCCTCAGCACTTCCAATTTTCAGTTGCTGACACAGACACAGGTGGGTGGATGCGCTGGGGAGGGCCTCGGGGGGCTGGGCCTGGTTTGATTGAGCCAAGATCCTCCTCATGGCATTCTCAGATATTCTCCATTCATGGAACCTGCTGCAGGGCAGCCTTGAGAGGACCTCACCCACATCCAGCGATGCTTCTCTGAGTGGCTGGAGGGATGTGCTACAGAGCTGTGGCCTGAGCTCCCCACAAGGATGGCCCAGTTGGCTTTGCTCAGGCCATTCTAGTTGAAAGCATGTGGGCAGGTGGGCCGAGCTGGCCGCCGAGGACGGATGCCACTGATGGAGGTGGGACACCTAGCGTCAACTCCCTCTGACAAGAGTGGCCACACTTTCCTACTGCAGATGTTTAGGATGGCCTACTACGTGAGAAGCAGTGAATAGTCTCATCTGACACCAAGCCTATGAATGGGGTGGTATCCAGAGACAGGCTCAAGGGTGAGGTCCCTGCTCACAGTGATGCAGCAGCTAACAAGCAGGACAGTGGCAGTGGGACCCGGTGAGGCTGACTCTGAGCTCTCCACCATGCTCCTCTGCCTCCCTGAGAAAGAGGAGCCGATGATGTGGATCTGGATGACACAGATAGAGACGTGCTCCAGAAAGTTTGGCAGAGCTCAGGGGGACCCTGGAAATCAACCAGCTCAGCCTCCTCATTTTGCAGATGGGACCACTGAGGCCAGAGAAGAGGACACAGGGCCTCCTCAGCTGCTCTCCTGGACCACCTTCCCCAGGAGCCACCAGGCTCCCTCTTGCTCCTGGCCCTTGCCCACCTGCCAAAGTCACGAGGTGGGAGACTGCTCAGGTCCACCTCCCACCCACCCTGCTCTGGATCCAGAGACTCCAACTCTGTGGGGTCAACAGCAGGGCAGGACAGGGCTTTCCCACGTTTTGCCCTCATAGCTCAACTCCCTGGAGAATTTGAGGACAGATTCCAGACCCTGTTCTGGAAGACCTACCCCAGACGGCCCAGGCCTGGGTGGAGTGAGCTTCCATAGCAGGGCCTGTACCCCGCCCCTTGGTGCCCAGTCACATAAGCATCCCAGAGCGCGTGCTGAAGACCTACTGTGTGCCGGGCATGGGGACACCACCGAAAATGAGACAGGTCTTCCCTGTGCCCACATAGCTGACCTGCCAAGGAGTGAGACGTGGTCGAAACCACCATTTGAATGATTCATTCATCTCAAGGCCCCTGTATCTGGAGCTTCTCATGGAGGATACAGAGTCTGGGGCTTCTCCAAGGAGGTGACATTTCAGTTAAAGTTAGGGGTCCCAGGAGCCAATGAGGACAGGGAGGTGTCTGAGCACGGACTTCATACAGGAAGGGGCCTGAATGTTCCAGGAGCCGAAAGAAAGCCCAAGGCAGGAAGTGGACAGTGAGCGACAGGGTGTAAGACGAGGCCAAGCCTGGGAGCAGAGGTGTCCCCTTTGTGGTCCAGGGTCCCCTGTTATAGAAACAAGCCACAGACATCCCCCATGTATCCACCTTGGGTTGTTCATTTCTTCCCAACGGGCTGAGACTTGGGAGCTGGAAAGCACGCTAGCACCAAACACATTTCCACACATCCAATTATTTTAAAAAAATCTCCAACAAGCAGAATTTTAGCCATTTAGAGCCCAACTGCTTTGCACACCCTGCAAAGCTCCACCCAGGTCTGCCTGCCCTGGATACGACACAGCCTGGTGACTGTAAGACCCCAAGCTGCTGCTGTCCTTTCGAGCTCTCTGGGCCCGAGACTCCCTGCCGTGCTGCTAGATGCTTCGGCCCTGTCTCCCCCAGAACAGCCTTGCCCTCCTCCTTCCTGGGTGGTGGCCCCTCACTGTCACCTCTGGGCAGTCTCAGACATCCCTCCTTGGGGACCTCCCCTCTCCTGAACCCCCCCCAGCCCTGCCCACTACAGCTTGTGTGTTCATACTCTTCCCCCTTGACCAGCCCCCTAATCCTCGAACTCACTCCTTACACTCCTGCCTCCCCAGCCAGATTCTCATCCATCTTTGCGTGCACCAGGTACTGAGCACAGCGGCTTGCACCCCGTCGGTGGCTGCTGCCTCCCCTCCTGCTAGAGGAGGAGAAGCTTTGCTGCTGAGGTCTCTGCATCATCTGCCTTAGGAAATGTCAACCCAGAACCAATCATAAAGCAACCCCAGAGACTGCCAAGAGGAGGGGGTGGGAGGACCCTGTCCTCCAGCCTCCCAGCTCCGTGCTGAAATCAAGAAGCACTGCTTCCTCCAGCCTTATTAACAGGCTTCGTTTTGGAGGCACCTCCTCCGCCTCTGCTATCTGCTATGCTAACAGGTCAGCTGCCATTTTGTGTTAAACTCCTTCACATTTATTACAATACCACTTTTTATTGACATGGAAATAAAACTTACAATCAATAAGATATTATGAAATATACATCAAAACAAAAGTCACTGGAGCGGGCGTTTTCATCTGTTCCCAGGAAGGAACAAGGGTTTACAGTGGGGGGGCGGTGGAACACTGAACATTTTTCTTCCCTATTACATGATGTGATTTTCAATGAATCTATAAAGAAAATGAAAACATAAATAGAGTAACCAAACAGAATGATCCCTGCAGCTGTCAAAACTTAAAACAGTTCAGGTTTCCTTTGATTTCTGTTTTAAGTTTTGAAAAGTACATAGATCATTCTCTGCTTTTCCCTTTTCTCTCTTTCTTTCTTTCTCTCTTTTTTTTTCTCTTTCCATAGGGAGCCCTTTTCTTAAATCTGCTCATTCAGGGTCTGCTAGCTTTGACCCCTGGCAGCTAAACTGACCAAACGATCAAGTGGACTCAGCATTTATTTCTGAGGCCACCGGCCCTGCCTCGGTGGAACCTCTTACTCCGTTTATGAGTCCTCAGTGGTGCAGAAAGTGATTCCTTCCCTTGCTGGACATCACATCAAAGGAGGCTCACAGGTGTTTCTTCCTTCTGCTAAAATAGTGTCACCCTGGAGAAAAGGGGGGAAAGAGGGGCCCCTCCGGCTTCTGCACACATACCGCATGCCAGGCATCCGCGGCCCTTCACCTCCATGGCCTCATCTAAATCTTGTCATTAAAGCATGGGGTGGGGACGGTTATTCCCTGTTTAATAAGCAATGGGAAACTGAGATTCCAAGAGGCCAAGTAACTTGCTCAAAGTCACACAGCACAAAAGGATCAGAGGCCCGTTCCAATCCTGTCTGTCAACATCAGGTGGGCGCTGGCGAGGCGTGTGGACTCTCATTCTTTTTCTTAAGAACACACCCTTCCAAAGAGGCCTGACTCGGAGACCTCCATACATAAAGCGTATCCTGGAGGGGCCGCCCAGCTGGCTCAGGACAAGGGGCGTTGAGCCCCTGAGCTCCTCTGACCCACGAGGGGTTGGGGGCCTCTGCAGCAGCCACCCGTCTCCTCCCGTGTCCTCGGTGCGGACGAGGCTAATGCGGACTGACACTGGGTCTTCAGACACCCAGTCCAGTGCGATCCTCCTCCCCTCACCCCGTAGCCTTTCAACAGTGAGGCCACGACAAGCGAAGTGGGCCAGACTGTGAAATGGGCTCCATCCAGTTTCATGGTTTCAGACACGCTCCCCCAGCTCCCACCACACCGACTGTCGGAACAGCGCGACTCTGATGGGACACTGCCTTCACTAATCCATCCAGCCGAGCCCATTCGCCCCCCATGCTCACCTCAGCACAGTCTCAGAAGGGAGCACGGTCTCCTCAGGACTGAGCCACGTTTTCAAAGCACCTTGTCCTACTGTGAGCAGCGGTCACTTTGTCTGCACGTCTTTCCTCTCCTGTCCCCTATCCTTAGGAGAGAAAGAGTTTCCTAAATTGCTCGACGGGAACCATGGCATCTCCTTCCTTTGGAGGTATTAATTTGTCTTTTTTTTGTTTTTTTGAGACAGAGTCTCACTTTGTCACCCAGGCTGGAGCACAGTGGTGCGATCTCACTGCAACCTCCACCTCCCGGGTTCAAGAGATTCTCCTGCCTCAGCCTCCGGAGTAGCTGGGATTACAGGCACCCGACACCACACCTGGCTAAGTTTTTTTTTTTTGTATTTTTAGTAGAGATGGGGTTTCTCCATGTTGGCCAGGCTGGTCTCAAAGTCCTGACCTCAAGTGATCTGCCCGCCTCGGCCTCCCAAAGTGCTGGGATTACAGGCATGAGCCAACACTCTCGGCCTAACTTTTCTTTTTCTTGAGATGAAATTCACATAAAATTAACCATCAGCCATTTTTAAGTGTGCAGTTCAGTGGCGTTGACTATATTCACAGTGTTGTACAACCATCACCCCTCTCTAGTTCTAAGACGTTTCATCACCCCAAAAGGAAACTCTGTCCCCGAGAGCAGTCACTGCCCCTTCCCTCCCTCCAGCTACAGGCAACCACCAATCTGCTTTCTGTCTCTTTAGATTGACCTGTTTGGACATTTGAAATGGGTTCATACACGTGGCCTTTTGTGCCTGTCTGGATTCTTTTCCTTGGCATAATGCTTCCAGGATCCATCCACACTGCAACATGGATCAGTGCTTCATTCCCAGTTACGGCTGAATAATATTCCATTGTGCGGAGGTGCCACACTTTGTTTATTCATTCGTGAGGACATTGCATGCTTTCCACCTGCTGGCTATTGTGAATAACTCTGCTGTGAATATACAGGCACATGTGTTTGAATGCCTGTTTTCTTTTTTAAAAAATTTTTGTGGGTACATAGCAGGTGTATATATGAACACCTGTTTTCAATTCCTTTGGTATATGACTAGAAGTGGCATTGCTGAGTCATATAAGGTAATCTCATCGTTAACTTTTTTTTTTGTCTTTTTGAGACCGAGTCTTGCTCAACTAGGCTGGAGTATAGTAGCACCATCTTGACTCACAGCAACCTCTGCCTCCCGGGTTCAAGCAATTCTTCTGCTTCCACCTCCCCCATAGCTGGGACGGCAGGCACGTGCCACCACGCCTGGCTAATTTTTGTATTTTTAGTAGAGATGGGTTTTCACCATGTTGGCCAGGCTGGTCTCGAACTGAGAGCCACTGCGCCACAATCCTCATCTTTGACTTTTTGAGGAATCCTCAAACAGATGTGTTAATTTTATAACTAGTTCTCTATTCATACAAATGGAGACAGAGCTGCTGATAATTCAAAATAGCGAGTCCAACAGTAGCCACTACCGGTATGACTACTTTTTATTAAGAAGCTTCCAGGCCCTCTGCTGAGAGCTTTGCCTACACTGAGAAATGCTGTGCCACCCTCCGAGCTGGGGGCTCTCATGATATCTATTTTCTAGGTAAGAAAACTGAGACTCAGAGATTAAGCTTTAGAACTTGCTCAAGGTCATGCAGAGCTGAGAAGCTGGAGTTCCACTTCGGGTGGCTTGGCCCCCAAGCTCATGTTCTTAATCACTAAACTGTCATGTCCCGATCATGTGCCAAATGGTTTCTGTTTGGATTGCAACGTGACAGGGTAGAGGCTGGCAGCGACAGATCTCTGCTCCCAATTATGCCAGGTTCAGACTGTTATGAAAATGAGTTTGCCTTCCTTGAGCACGCCCCAGCTGTGAGCAGCAGGAGCTGGCCGGCGGGTGACTGGAATGAAACCCCACACAGTGGATAACCCACCAAACAGATAAGTGACACTTGACTGCAAAGTAAGACGCTGAGTGATTGCACTCCGTTGGGGCGGTGAGCTTTATCCCTCTGTTCCTTCAGAAAACATTCTGTTGTCCTCATAACAGCTCCCATTTATTGGGCATTTACTCCTTGTCCACCACGGTGCAGAGATCATCTGACCACAGACCAAGGAAGGGATATTGTTTTTCCATTTTGCAGACAAGGAATCCCGGGCCCAGGTAGTTTGAGTAAACAGGTGCAGACATACAGGTGTCATTCACCAAGCTAGTGTCAGTCCAGGTGTTGGGATTTGAGAACACACACCGCCTCTCAATCAGAGGCATCATCGCTTTTAGGGACTTCACATTTTGTCCAGGGGGAAAAGTTTCTGGGAGTTGCTTCCCCAAGACGATGAGCTGCCTGCTGTGAGTGACGTGGGTCTGTTCAAAATCTCAGATGATACCTAGCCAGTTTTTATTGCTCTTTAAAAAAATATATCCAATCAAGGTATTAGTTCCTTCCAACCTCTCACGTTTGCCTTTTGTCAAAACGCTACTCGTTTCCCCCTCATTCTCCTAAACCTGCTGTTGAGTTACCGGCCCCCAGAGGCTTCGGGCTCCGAGCGGATGCATCCCTGCACCGAGTGTAATCAAACATCAAGCTAAGTAGCAAATAAATCTCTCGATCTCATAAGCTGCACAGCGAGATCATGTAAATGCAAATGAAGGACCTGATTTCAAGCTGTCGCGGGGGAGGGGAGGGAACGCTGGGGCCTTGTCACCGTGACCGCCTCACACGGCAAGGGCCGTACATCAGCCTCCAGAACAGAGCAGGCAGTGGGAAGGGTGGCCGGGCTGCCCCGGAGAGCGGGAACCAGGCAGGCGAGAGCGCAGGCAGCCTGGGGGCCGTGGGAGACAGACAGGGCTGGACTGGGGGCGGCGAGGGCGGGGGAGGCATGAGAACGCCTGCAGGGGCTCCCCAAGGTCAGTGGCTCTTTTTGGACCCGAGCTGGGAGCTGCTATGGCAGTCTTAACGATAAGACATTGGTCATAGAAGCCCTCATTTACTGAGCTGCCTCCTGGTGCCATGAAACACTCTACAACCTCAGGAGGTTTTGCAGGTGAGGAGAGAGAAAACCAGACAAGGCCAGGGACTCACCCAAGGTCACACAGGAAGTGGCACAGCTGGGGGGTCCAACTCAGCTCTGAGTGAATCAGCATGCCACCTCCCAAATTCTCCTCAGTGACCCCCCGCCCCCCCAGCCACCAGCCCCCATTACAAACCCAAGCAGAATTGCAATGACACAGAAGACTTCTCACAGATAAAATAGAACATAACTTAACTCTGTTGGGTGACTTTTTAAATTATAAAAGCAAAACCTCCATACCAAAAGAAGGGCCCCCATCTCTAACCACACACCCTCACGCATCACAGTTACAGGGCTGGGTTTCCTTCCAGTATTTTTTCCAATGTATTTTTTTTTAACGTGGTCGTAACAGTAGTCTATGTAGAATTTTGAATCCGGCTGTGGTTTTTTTTTCACTTGACATTATTTTATACGCCTTTGATCACACATGGATGTGGTCTTCTCATGCGTGGCTTTTTCATATCATTATGCAATGTTCGACTGACACTCACACAATGCACAGGGTTCAAAGCACTGGGCTTCTAAGACGATGCCTGAGCCCTTTGATGCATAATGCACCTTATTTTACATGATTGTTTATCTGAGGTTCTCATTATGGAAATAAATAAATATCCTCTATGCTAATAATGATCACAATTTGCATTTATATTGTGCTTTTCATTCCAGGATCTTAAGTTGTTTTACAGTAATGAACTACCCCTCCATGAGCACAATGGTATGTGTGTGCATATGTATGCATGGGTGTAGCGATAGACAGATATTTATTTAATAACTACCAGGCAATGGGATTTCACGTAACTACGCTTTAACAGAATGCAGGAGAGGGAGTGGAGGCTTTTCAACTGTCGAACAAACATTCATTTAGTTTAGACGCAGGGCTAGAGGGTTAATGAGCTACACTATATGTGGTTGGCAGGAAGTGGGGAGTGATTGATTCCTTTGAGGGCCTTGTTCGTGATGGAATGAATGTCTTTGGTGGGTCTGAAACTCAGGCAGCGAACTCCCTGACAGAAAACCTGCCACTTTGGAAGTGACCACTGGCCCGTTTGTCTGGACTAAGATCTGGTTCAAGCCTGTCTTGGCAACAAAGCCAGCTGGCTTCCCCACTTTTCGCCTCTTCGTTTTTCATTTCTTATGTCTGAATTTTTAAGATATCTCTTGAAAAACCCACAAGATCTTTAAAGAGGCGCACCTAAGTTTTGCAATAAGAAATGAGGGCTAGGTAAGGGGAAACAAAAGTAGACTGGGTGGGAAATGATTAGACTTGAGTTGCAAGGCTGGGTCACTTGTTTTGAAGAAGCTGTGCCACGAAGATGGGCTTTGGTGAAGCTCCAGATCTAGAGACCTTTGTTCCTGGATCCCAGGTAGCTTCCGATCAAAACAACAACCTGTGGGAAACGCTACCTGCCCCTGCCTCTGGCTAGCCCCCGTAGTTCTCACGGCCACAGGCGGCTCCGAGGGGGCTTCCAGGCCCCAGGGCTGCCTGCCTGGCTTGGTTCCCAGCGTGAGTTTCCAGGGCCTGGTCCTCCATGATGGGGAGTGGAGGGAGCTGATATTGCAAGAGGAGCCCGGAGAATCCCAGGACCCCCTGGGATGGGGAGAGAGATGGTTTTAATTAGAGCTGAGAGATGGGAAATAAGGCAGAGAGGGATGACATCTTAATGAGGTTTAATGAAGCTGTCTGCTGATGGGGACAGCTGTCACCCAGAGCTGTATTCCAGCCAAGTCACTTTGTGATGGAGGAAACTCGGAAAAAGGCAGTTTGAAGGCAGCTGAGGAGGGCGGTGTGGTCAGACTCAGAGCTGGGATTTTTCTCCATTTGCCTCTTAATTCCAACACCTCATTGACCAGGGATTCCAGCTAGTGGGCCATATTAAAATAGCTTCCAACATTTCAAAATTCCCTGTTGTGCAAAACTAAGGTGTGCCTCTTAAAAGACCTTGCAGATTTTGCATGAGATGTCTTAAAAATTCAGACATCAGCAATGAGAAGGGCAAGGATTTTGAGGGCTGAAAGGGGTCGCTTCCCTTTTTGAGCCTTGACTCCTTGCTTGTCCAGTGGGGATACCATAGCCTCCCTTAGAGAGTTTTATGAGAGCTGGGGGCTTGCTGGAGTTAAACACAGAGGTGTGACGTCCAGGAGAGGTGGGTTTAACCCCAGCCCTTCTGTCGACTACCTGGCTGCTGTTGGACAAGTGCGAATCTCTTTAAGCTTCAGTTTTCCCCTCTGTAAAATGGGAAAACCTCCTTGACAGTGAAGTTGGCAGAGTTCAGGGAGAAGCACAAATTCTCTTAGCCCTTGCTCAGCACATAGCAAGTGCTCAATAAAGAGGGCACAGACCATCCCATGAGCTTGCACGGAGGAGGTGCACGACGCATATTGATTCTCTCCCTTATTTCTTTCTTCACTGCATGGTAGTTCTAAGGGATCCCTGTGCAGGGAGGGCGGTCTCGGCCTCCACATGGCCCAATAGCCAGGGCACACCGGCTGTCCCAGGACCTTTGCACATTCCAGCCTGCGACCTGTCTAGGAGACCCTTTTTGCCCCTGCAAATGACCACCTCCCATCCTGGCCTGGGCTGGTGGGGCAGGCTGATGAGGCCCGGGGTGGCTGATCGGAGCTGAGATTTGGGACTGAGTCTCATCAGTTTCACAGATGTCGGAGTGAGGTTGCCATGTGTCCTCATGTGTTTGTGCTGCTGTAACAAAATACCTGAGATGTGGCAATATAGAAAGATTAGACATCTGTTTCTCACCGTTCTAGGGCTGGGAGTTCAAGATCAACGTGCCAGTGGTTTCTGTGTCTGGTGAGAGCTGAGGCTTTGCTTCCAAGATGGTGCCTTGTTGCTTATCCCCCGGGGTAGGAACGAATGCTGTGTCCTCACGTGGCAGATGGACAGAAGGGGATTAAAAAGGGAAACTCCTTCCATCAAGGCCCACTCGCTTTTTTTTGAGGTGGAGTCTTACTCTGCAGCCAGGCTGGAGTGCAGTGGCACGATCTTAGCTCACTGCAAACTCTGCCTCCCGGGTTCAAGAGATTCCCCTGCCTCAACCTCCTGAGTAGCTGAGACTACAGGTGTGTGCCACCACGCCTGGCTAATTTTTTGTATTTTAGTAGAGACGGGGTTTCACCATGTTGGCCAGGATGGTCTCGCTCTCCTGACCTCGTGATCCACCTCCCTTGGCGTTCCAAACTGCTGGATTACAAGCATGAGCCACCTCGCCCGGCCCATCATGGTCTTTTTATAAGGGCACCTACCTATTCCCCTATAAGTGCAGAGCCCTCGTGACTTAGCCACGCCCTAAAGGCCACACCTCTGAATACTGTCACATTGAAATTAAGTTTCAGCATGAGTTTGGAGGGGATAAAAACATTCAGACCATAGCACCGTGGAAAAGCAGGTGGCCGTCAAGCCTCAGGTGCATTTCAATGGCAGCTCAACTCAGATGTCTGTCACAACCTGCTTGCCCGTGTCTTAAAGTTCAGGCCCAGGAGCTCCTCTGAGTGCCTCTCTGTAGGTCCTTAGCAGGCTTCACACAGCCCCCTGAGGTGCCCAGAGACCCGCCGCCCCTCTGTCAGGCAGCTTTTCTCTGTAGGCCTCTAGAAGGCTCCAGGGCACAAGCGGAGGAAGGAGGCCGAGGGCTGGCGCTGGGCCCGCCTCTGGCTCTGTGCCACTCCCTGCTCTAAGCCCCCCTCGGCTCTCTTGCCCTTCCTGGCTACCCTTGGAATCTTCTTCAGATCAGTTCTTCCCAAAATGTCAATTCAAGATCTGTATGTATCTTACTTTTCCTGACTACCCTTCCCCTAACCCAGTCAAGACAGCTGTCCTGGGTCCGGGTCCCTTTATTCCTGAACAGCAGCTCCTCCGTCATTTTGTTCAACATTGTTATAATCTTCATCAGAAAAGAAATCAATGTACGGCCGGGGCCATCTGCGTGGCGTCTGCATGTTCTCCCCACGTCTGCGTGGATTTTCTCTAGGCACTCTAGTTTCCCCCCACATCCCAGAGATGTACATGTTAGGTGAACCGGTGGGTCGAATGGTCCCAGTGTGAGTAAGCATGTGTGTGTGTGTGTGTGTGTGTCCTGTGATGGGATGGATGGGGGTGTGTGTGCCCTGCGATGGGATGGATGGGTGTGTGTGTGTGTGCCCTGCGATGGGATAGATGGGTGTGTGTGTGTG
>PVKP010031664.1:0-26737 GCA_004027715.1 Plecturocebus donacophilus | reverse complement strand
AAATGGAAAAGTCTATCCTGAAATATGAGTGGCATTCCTCAGGCCCTTGAACTCAGATGACCCAAGGCCATGAAGAGATCTGACCCAGGCCTGTCTCAACTAAAGCCATGGCTTTGGCTGCATGTTGGAGAGTCTTTTTTTTTTTTTAATTGCATTTTAGGTTTTGGGGTACATGTGAAGAACATGTAAGATTGTTGCATAGGTACACACGTGGCAGTGTGATTTGCTGCCTTCCTCCCCATCACCTGTATCTGGCATTTCTCCCCATGTTATCCCTCCCCGACTCCCCATCCCACACTGTCCCTCCCCTATTTCCCCCCAACAGACCCCAGTGTGTGATGCTTCCCTCCCTGTGTCCATGTGTTCTCATTGTTCAACACCCGCCTATGAGTGAGAACATGCGGTGTTTGATTTTCTGTTCTTGTGTCAGTTTGCTGAGAATGATGGTTTCCAGGTTCATCCATGTCCCTACAAAGGACATGAACTCATCGTTTTTTATGGCTGCATAGTATTCCATGGTGTATATGTGCCACATTTTCTTGAGAAACATATTACAGTGTATAAAGTAAAAGTTAAAGTAACCCATCACTACTGCCAAACAGCATCATGCCACAATCTTCTTGTTAATGGTTGGTTTTACAGTTTCAAAACTTTGGCAATTCATTTACCTGAATATATATGTACATATACAAATATATATGTTTTTAAGATAGCAATGGAATTTAAATATACTGTAGAACTACATTGGAATCTTTAAATTAAGATATGAACATATTTATCAGCATCATTCTTTTTAGGTATAGTTTTATTCCATGGAGTGGTAGTTCCTTAGTTTCTTGTACTCCTTAGACGCACACAGTAGGTTTAATGTGCAGTGCCCTTGAGGCAGGACATTTCCCTGTGAATGGTATGTGAGTGAGAGAGACGTGTTATCACTTTCAAGGAGAAGCTTTAAGAGCTGTCTGCAAGGCACCACACCCTCTCTTCTGCTAGGAACATGGTATAAAATCCCAGGTTGGTGGTGGCACTTTTTTCCTGGACCCTGGATAAGAACACAAGGCAGAGCTCCAGCTGACCTGAGAGGACCCTGTGTGAGCAAGAAATCACCTTTTGTTTTAAGTACTAAGATTTTGGAGTTGTCTATTACTTCAACATACTCAGATACTGCTCAACTCATACACAGTACTGATATACAATTGGTATTGTGGGCTAGTTTAATCATTTTCCTAATAGAATTATTATTGCTTCCAACTGTTCACAAATTCAAAATGGTGGCAATACACCAATTTATGTTGTACATTTTTATATCCACAGGCAGATTTTTGTATAGTCAATTTTGACAAATATTGCCAAAACTGTCCTCTATAAAGATTGCAGTAGCCAAACTCCGTGGCTCATGCCTGTAATCCCAGCACTTTGGGAGGCTAAAGCGGGTGGATCACTTGAGGTCAGGAGTTGGAGACCAGCCTGACCAACATGGTAAAACCCCATCTCTACTAAAAACACAAAATTCAGCTGGGTGTGATGGCAGGTGAGGAGAATCACTTGAATCTGGGAGGTGGAGGTTGCCGTGAGCTGAGATCAGGACACTGCACTCCAGCCTGGGCAGCAGAGTGAGACTCTATTTAAAATAAATAAATAAATAAAAAGATTGTAGCAATTTATGCTATTAGAAATCGTCCAAGCATGGGCAGTATAGAGAGACCCTGTCGCTACCAAAAATTCAAAACAAAAACTTTAGTCAGGTGTAGTGTCACATGCCTGTGGTTCCAGCTACTTGGAAGGCTGAGATGGGAGGATCGTTTGAACCCAAGAGACTGAGGCTGCAGTGAGCCATGATCATATCGCTGCACCCCAACCTGGGTCACAGAATGACACCCTGTGTCTAAGAAAAACAGGAAAGAAAGGTTTCCAAATAGATTAATTTTATCAATTCCCATAAATATTGCAGCAATCATATGGTAAAGAAAACGAGCATATTCAGGAATGAGACCACTTTGATGATGTATATAACATGCTTAATATAGCCTATGACCTAAGGGTTTCTTAGATATCCAAATCATATTTCCCTAAAATCGTTGGTAAAATGGCTCTAATCTCTTAACTGTACATTGTTTCTTATTTGTGTCTTTTGTTTGAAAGGATCAGAGAAGGGCAGGCAGCTGAAGTAGTCCATGGTTTATGAGTTTTATTTTTTTCTGATTTTTCCCTTTGCAGCTTGTTTTGATTTTATAGTAATTATATCCCTTGGGACATGCATGAATATCAATGAGAAAGAGAGGCAACTCCAAATTTTGTGAGGACTGAAGCTTATATAGATGGAAGAGGGATGTTTTTAATTTTAAAAAATCTACAAAATTATGAATTCTGTGATCCACCTGAAAATACCCTGCTAAAATAAATGTATGTCCAACCCAAGTTCTTCTTAGCCAAATCCCCAAAATTCCCATAGCCATTCCAATGTCCCCCAAACAAGGAGAGGTAGAATGGAAAGTAATTTAGAGCAGAAAAGGATATCACTTTCAACTGACCAAAGTCAAAATAGCCCACTTTTACAAATTTTACCAAATCATATGACCACACACAAACTCATTAGTAGGGTCTCTCCCCTCATCTTAAAGTAGCTTTAACATTAAATTTAAGCTTTATTAGTTTCACATTCAACCTGCCTATGGCAATCAATCTAAATATAATTTACTGAAGATCTTTTTCTGTTCTTTACTTACCTATTTTATTTAATTTCCTTTTATTCCTACTGTTAGTTTTCATGAAATGTTTGGCAATCCTTGGTCTTCTGTCCACACTTATTAATAAATGTGTTGATCAGTTAAGGGATGGGTAATGAACATTCTCTTTAGTAGATCCATAAACTCTTAAACTTCACCTAAGACTTTAGCTTTTAGAGATAAGTAAAATATTTTCCGCAGTGCCTGCATATAAACTCCACAGTGTCTAGATAATCTGGTCCCTGCCTTTCTCTCTGGCCTCATCTTTATACTTGCAACCTGTAGGGTTCCCCAAAACATCAAGTCCATTTTATCGCAAAAACTTTGCAGTTCCCCAGATATCTAAAATATTCCCTCAAGTATTTGCATAGTTGACTATTCATTGTTTTTATCCCATCTCATCTTCTTAGATTTAGTGAATGATGCATTGATAAAGCAGAAAGAAAAAAACTGTGAGAAGTCATCAGAAAACAATGAGACCAGTACATTTTTAGCCTTACTGTTTCCTTGTACTAATTTTTCTTCATTTTTATGCCTTGTCTTGCTTTCCGTTCCAAACCACTCTGATGAAATTCTCCATTGGTGTATTTTACAGAACCCTAATATTTATTTGAAAAGAGTCTATGCATTCAAATAAAAAATGATATAAACTTCTTTCAAAGATTCCACCCAACAATATTTGAGATGAATTACACTTTTTCCAAGAACTAGATAAATTTAATAATATTTTAGCTTTATAAGATCCCTATCCTTGTGTTTTTCTCAAGCGAACTCCATACCCTCATGTTTAAGATTGTATTGCAAGTTACCCTCTCCTCATGCTCCAGTTTTTTCAAGCTCTACCTCGCTTATTGCCTATTGCAGTATTTGACAACAGAGACTTGTCTGTCTTACCCAATGCATACAATCATTTCAATTTGAGATCTTTGAAGCATGATCCTGTAGTCTGGGAGGCAGCCAGGGTTTCTAGGGACTTATATGTACGATACTGGATTGACAGGTTTCAGTAAACAAGAGTGGGATGGTTGAGAACTTGGACAATGTAATTGGCATTTGAAGACTATGAGAAGTCAAAAACATTTTAGAATAGAACATTTCAATGCTAGTCTCAGAAAAAGTCTAAAGGATCCTCAGGGAAGCAGACCATTTTGTTAGAATTATATTCAGAGATATCTAATGATCTTCAAAGTGGTCTCAGGGATCTGTATACTCTTCTTCATAGTCTTCATATTGTAAAAGGAAAAGCATATGCTTACCAAGGAAGCAGTAAGTCTGCATATGTAATCTCTGACAAACAGGTGTCAAACCCCAAGGGAATGAGGAGGATGGCAAAACAATTCTTCCACTGGCAGTGTATAATCTTCTACTCTCAGAGCAGGCTCCTTGCAGCCATTTGAATACTTTTGAATTTTGTCACATCTGAGTAGCACTTGAACACCATACCTTATAGTCCTTAAGGTGTAAGTTGGGTTAATGCCACCAACTTCAACCTTGATGTAAATAATCACATCCATTATATAAGCTCAAAGATAAGCAGGGTTACCATATTTTGTTCATGACCATAGTGAATCACTGATCACCATGGCTGGTATATAACAAGTATTCAAGAAATATTTATTCAGTGAATGAAATAAAGTAGTTTAATATGTTGACTTTATATTTATACAAAAAATTCTTATCTATTAAAATAAAAATAAATGTGGATTTTTTAATTAAAGTGTTATGAGTAGCACCTTTCAAGGACCCCTGTGAAAAAAATACTACTAAAGAGTAGAGTATTGAGGCACAAGTGCCCAGTGGGATAGAACATTTTAACTTAATATCAAGTCTCTCTCTCTCTTTTCCCTTTCATTAATAAATGTGAGATCATATGGTATGTTCACAAAGAAAGATTAAAAAAAATTAGATTGATGTATTCCTTAACACAAAATACCTCCAGAAGGCAACAGTAATTACCTCAAGGAAAATCAACAAACAAAATCAATTTAAAAGCCAACTTAACTATTTGACCCTAGCAAACTGATTTGTCCTTCACTGAAACCAACTAGAAGATTGATAAGAAATTATCAATGACAAAGATTTTAGCAAACATAAGTCCCCTACACTGATCTATGATACCTATTGAAGTTCATTCTATTGTAGAGAAAAATACTGCTTTTTTAATGATGAGTATATATACCTAAATTAGGTGGGTCACTTCCATTCAGGCTATATGAAACTGCATAGTGATTAAAATATCTTTGAGTCTTTGCATATGATGAATAGTAAATTAATAAAAATTAATTTAAATGAGAGTCTATGTTGCATTGGTTTTGTTTTCGATCATATAAGCCTGGTTTGAATTTCCACAATCAATTACTATTGTGTATTAGTTTGGGAAAGTTTTCTAACCCAGCATCTTTACCCAGAAAATGAACATATATGTGGGGTTGAGGTAAGAATTAAGGAAGATATCTGAAAAACTTAGTTCAGTGTTGGCACAAAGTAAGAAATAAATTGTAGTGGTCATTATTAGTGTTATTTTTATTAGTCTTACAACATAATGAGTTATACACTCATAAGTAGTGACATTTAGGAAATCATTGCATGCATTTTGTGAACTAGAATTATTCCGGATTGGTTTTATCTCATGCTCTACCTTGTGTTTCATTCTTGTTAAAATTCTCACACATTTCTAATGCATGTCGCCTTGCTATATTTGCACGTTAATAGCAATTTTTTATTTGCATAAAAAATGGGGTTTAAATAAATATACAGATGAATAGATATAGATATAAAACTGCCTAAATAATGTTCACATGTATATATAACAATATTGCCCTATAAATTATAAAGTGTCCCAAGGTCTCATCCAATATTTGTTTTATATAATGAGAGAGAAGAGCAGAAAATATAACCTCAAAAGAATACAGAAATCAACTAGAATCGAAGCTTTACAAGTATACTGACTTTGGCCTGTTATGCCCAGAACGTTGCTTGGTTTACAGGTGGACTTCAGTTACTATTTGTTGAATAAATATATAAATTAAATAAAGGAACATTTTCTAGTAGTTTTATGTGCAGAGCAATTGGCCAGGCACCTTGGGGAATACAAGATTTACAACAAGTAAATGTAGCTTCTCTTTCTGGAACTCACCATGTAAGTACAGAAGAGAAATTCCCAACAAAATAATCATTATAAGTCAGATGGCATTGTAATGAAGACCCAAGCACAATATCATGTATCAAGGTAGAAGGGGAGGGTGCTTGAGGGGTGTACATTAATTCCAACTGGGGAAAAACATGAAGGAATCCTAATACTATTGTCCACAATTCAGGGCACTTGACACTAATTTCTAAGTGATATTTCAAATAACTTTAATATAAACCTGCCCTCATGAGAAACACTGACTTCCTAAAATGGGAGGTGGGCACCCAATCACAAGGAGTTGATTGAACCAAAAGCTGGGACTTTTTTTCACACCACTCTTTACCCTGAAGTACCTCAAAGTCATTTTGATGAGGAGGGTCATGAAGTGGTGTATTCTTGTGTTTGGCCCTGTGGATGAAATGTTATTTCTGGGAGAAATGATGCAATTTCCAATGTATGGAATAGAGTTGATTCTTTAATATAGCTTTCTCAGTACCAGCTTCATATTCTAATCCCCTGGAGGGGTTCTGGGAAAGAAAGAAGAAAAGAGAAAAAGGTGGAGGAGAAAAAGAAGAAAAAATTGTCTAGCCCTAACCCCAAACTAATAAAATAATAATCTCTGAGTGAGGGACCAAGACCTCAGCATTAAATAAAAATCTCCCAAGAATGTAATATGTTGCCATGATTGAAAGCCATGTTTGTCTAAGACCATGCATCTCAAACTTTGCTGTACGTAAGAATCATCTGTATGACTTGCTGAAATGGGATTCATGAGCCTCAGCCCAAAGATCTATTTGGGATAAAGCTCAAGGTTTTTCATTCTAACAAGTCCCAAGATTATGCTGTGCTGTTGGTCTGTGAAGCAGGCTTCGAGTAGCAATGCTCTAGGCAATGGTTACCTAAGGCTCCCTAAACACAGGCAGAGAAGCGAGTTGCCAAGGAGTTGCTGCTTAAAGGGTGATCTATGGACAGGCAGCATCAACACCTCCTGAGATCTTGCTAGAGATTCCAACTCCCAAACTCTTCTAAATCAGAACTTGTAGGTCAACAGGATTCTCAGGTGGTAAGCATGTACATTCAAGTTTGAGAAGCACTGCTTTAATACTCAAATTTGATTGCATATTGGACTCACCTAGTAGATTTTTTTAAAACTACCCATGCCTGTGTACTGGTCCAGGAAGACTTCTGGACATTGGGAGTTTTTAAGAATTGACCAAGTGATTTTTTTTTTTTTGAACAGCAAGGTTTGAGAAAACCACTGTTCTACAAGACATAATGTGAGGTGATGTTATGCAAAACTTTCTCTAAAATTATTTTCTTCCCATCTCCTGGTTTGTCACATTGCCTGACATTCTACTAACAGATATTCACTCATGCATGTTAATAAGAATCTTCTCAAATACAAATCACTATAGGAGGATGAACATTGTTTTATCAGTCATTCACAACATTGTGTCAACATAATTTAATTAAACTCTGTGATCACTGAGCTGGAAAAAATGAGTTGTAATGGGGGTTGGGAGAATGGAAGAAACCAATAATTTCAAACATTGGGGAGTTTTTTTTCATGGGCTGAGATGGATGGAAGGTTGGACTGTTGATGTTGGTGAGATGGTGATAGGTTAGTTCTTGTTCAATCAAAAGGTAGAGTAGCATACTGAACATTTGAGTAGCTGGAAGAGTGGGACCAAACAGTGAGAATAAATTTCTTTCTTTTTATGAAAAGAACATGGAAATAATTGGTGAGAAATTATGAAATTATAATTAATTATTTTGAGATTGGATATAAAAAAGAGTAAGTAAGTGGCTGATGAAGTAGCCATTAGAAACTATTATGTCTCTGCGTTATTTTGCAAGCATTTTTTTTGTCAATTGACTGAGCTCCAGAATCTTGTTATATATTTATCATGCTCAATAATATTTTAGTTATTGATATCCCAGCAACATCATACACACTGACTTGCTCTTTATTTAAGCCAGAATAACTCTGAAAGTCTGACTGAATGAATATGCTAAGTACCCCTCCAATAAATATCTTGTCTACAT
This sequence comes from Plecturocebus donacophilus, assembly GCA_004027715.1. Lineage (NCBI taxonomy): Eukaryota > Metazoa > Chordata > Mammalia > Primates > Pitheciidae > Plecturocebus > Plecturocebus donacophilus. The sequence continues at coordinate 18,835 of PVKP010031664.1, read as the reverse complement.
ACACAGGTCTAGGATTGCCAGAATATTCTCTTTCATGCCACAAAACACCTTAGATGCACTCTGAGTCATTTAACTGCAATTAGGTATATATAGAAAAAAGAGAAGTGTCAGTGTTCCTCTTACTTAATGGATCACCTTGAAGGAGAAGATAAGCAGTGATTAAGGACAAATTGGGGGTCACACAAATTAAAAAGTCTAGACCCTCAATACTCACCAGCATCAGTCTTCTACAATGCATGTAATCTCATGGTCAACTGCAGAAGTTGAATAATGTGGGTACATTTCTTTGAAAAAGTTATTACTTTGTTTCTTGATAAATAAATACCAGTAACAACAAAGTCAACTAATTTAAACTATTGCTTTTATTATAATTACACGGGAGCACAAATAAATAAGCACAAAAAGTATTGTAAAATATTGTCAGTGCACTAAAGAAAACAATTTATTTTCAAACAACATCTGGTTACTTCAGTAGTATCAAAGTACATTTATAATTACATGTTACTTAAAAAAATCAAGTACAAAAATTAAGAGACATTAAAACATCAGTGTTTATATTAGTATGTATATAGAAATGGCTAATAACACATGAGTAGAGAAATCTGTTATCTAATGCTTATTTGCACAATTTTTCAGGCACATACCTGACATTTCTAATGAATTACGAAAAATACAATATGACATTCAGATTTTTAGATGTGGTAAACATGTTATATTGGAATGGATGTTAAATGGTTTTCTTTAAAAACCCTGTCTTTTAAAAATGTAGTGCCATTATCCACTAAAAAACATATTTTATATCATCTTCTCATAGCTATTTGTTTCAGTTGTCTGAAAGAGCAAGAAAGTAAACATACACTTGCTAAATACGTAAACACATTTTTAGTGCAAGATAACAAGACCTGTGACGTTACTGTGCTTTGTTTTTTATAATCACAGTGCACTTTACACAAGTTGCTACACTATAAATGTTAACTTAAGGAGTTCCAATCAAAAGAAGTGCATACTAAACATTTTCATATATATTATATACAGTATGTATACTGTACGTGGGTGAATACATGTGTAAATGTAGATGCTTTTAGGGTGGGCAAACCCAGTTATATTTGGGAACAATTGAACATTTGCAAAGAATTTTTACATATGTTTGGTTGAGATAAATCCAATAGCATTCCTTTGAAAAAAATTCCCCTTAAATTTGAAACTTCATAATATTTAAAGAGAAATGTAATCAGACATTATTTTTTTTCATATTACACACATTTTACAATGTAATTGACCCAAATATCAAAGAGTTTTAAATCATCCAAACCCCAAGTCATAATGTTCAATTCCAACATGGCAAAATGTGTTATCCTTTTAATGATTTACATAGACAGTAATACATATTATATATGCAGACATCGAAGCTTACACATAAACATATCCTATACTTTGACATTCAGTTTAGTATGTTTAGTATTTTATCCTGACTATACACTTGATCTGAAAAAAAGAGACTACCATATGTAAACACAATTGTATATCTTCTTAAAAACAATTGGTTTTATTTTGAAAATATTGATGATTGCATAATTAAGCTCCTTGAAGGGGGGGACGACATTTTTTTCAATGTTTGACATAAACTGCTTTAGAGTTTTTTTAAATGCCTGATACATAAATTGCTCAATAATGAATTGTTAAATAATGAATTAATAACAAATTCTCCACATTCTACAATTAGCTGTCTATTTTGTATACATGGAAGATGTAGTGAGATAATGTTAAATGCTATAGGTACCATTTTTCTTGCATTTCTATTTAAGTTTGGGACACAGTGAATTGTGAATTACTATCTATTCTACTCCTATTTCTTTGCAAGTGTGAATTATCTCTCATCTTCGATTACTTACTGCTTAAATCATAGGAATCGTTGTTTCTTAATTTCACATGTGAGTGTAGTTATTTTACAAGCTCTCTTCTACTTTAGGAAACTGATTTGTCTTAACATGAAAGTAATATTAAAATTCCCTTTGTATGTGCATTGTGTTGGTGTCTTATTTAAATAGTTAAAATGATAACCCAATAGCTTTATTTCATTTTATTGACTTGGTCACTAAATTTGCTAAAAAGTATCAAACTAAGTTCCATGTATAGGCAAGATTCTACACCAAAATGTAGTAATAAAAATACTCTTTTATTCTCTAGAAGCCTTCAAAGACAATTTTGTCACTATTTTGGAAAGTAAAGTTGTATCCAGTTGTCTCCAGACAATTTGAATATATAATACTTTAAAATTACAAATGTTAATCTCCAGATGTTTTGTTTTACTTTCCTAATTATTTTACATGGGTGGGTATTAACCTTCATTTACACAAATCCATCACATTTGACTCTAAGCTTTCTTCATTAGCACAAACATGGGAGAGATGTGGGCGGTCTTTATATAAAAGACCACTCTTATACCTCAGAGGATGCTGGCTTCTGTGATTGGAAAAAATGCATATTTTTATTTTTTCCTTCCATCAGTTCTAAAGAAATTTATAACTTCTCTGCTAAGGAGTGTTTCACATATAAAAGCATCTTGTGACATCTAATAAAATTCTGTTTCTGTGAAATTTGCTGTGAAAAGACCATTTTTCATAAGTATGAGCTCTTTCAACCTGATAACCATGCCATCATATGATTTCTTCTTTGGCACTGCTAGAAATATGAGCTTTATTATGGCATAGTGTTCTGGCTGTCTGTACATTATCTTCTGACCAAATTAATATATGGAAGTATCCTGGTTGATTACTGCCAGAGAGTCAGCTTATTTTTCTCTATATGCTAATAACCTCCTTTTCTCCATTTAGAGAAACACTACACAAAGAGGAAATTGATTATGGAATGATTATTGCCACAATGGACAATTGTATAGGCACAGAATAATAGTTCTTGAGTCAAATCTCAGTTAAGCCACTTTTCCAGATCTTTTAGTCACTTTCCAATTAAGGAGAAATTTATAGAAATAAATTAAAATGTTTGCCTAAAATCAAATTTTCAAACAAATTACCTCCTCAGAAAATAATGCATTTGAAAAAGGAGTGTACAAAACCTGGCCATAGCATGAGTTTGATAGAACAAATGGAAATGGTTTAATCCAACACAGATCATTTCAGTACTTCTGTTTCCTTCTTGACAAATGGCCAACATTAAATAAATCTTCTGCCTAAATCAGAGTGATATGGGAAAGATAGGCATCTGAAAAACACACTTGTATCTCCCCACAGGAAGATGATCCCTAAATATAAATTTTAAGGGAGGGTTGATCATTACCACACTGATCCTGAATATATGTTTCATAAAGATGCTGAGAATTGATATCTTGTGTCTGACTGATAGGCTTGAGTATATGTGGTCATAAAAACTTAAATCAGGATAACAACTTGGGTCATAAACACATTTTATTTCCATTCTGATTTTATCTAAATACATTTTCATCACCCTTAGATTTGTGTTCCATAAATTGTTGGGTTTGAAACATAATCTATAGCTGGTGAAACATGCTGGCAGGATTTATTTAAGCTACTTAAGATCTCTTTGTGACTTCCTGCTTTTGTGATCCTGGTTTTCTACCACCTCAATTATACAAGTAGATCCTACAACTTCAGTAAGAATTTTATGTATACAGTTCTCCCACTGAGTATTCATTCATGCACACACACACTCACACACACACACTCACACAGATACACCAACCATACACTGCTCCCACTTACCTTTTTCCTCATTCTTTCAGAATTCAAATTGGACATCAAAATACACATTAATTATAAAATATTAGAAAATCATGTCATAACATTGAAAAGACTTTTGAAAGAAACTATTACTGATAAAGCATTACTAGATTTGTAGCAATATAGATTACAAAAATTCTCTAACTCCTGTTATATTTGGTTTTATTGAGCAGCACTGAACTATTGCTGTCAATACCCTTACAAGAAAAACTGCTATGACAATAACTTCAAAAACACACCTTTTCTCTCAGAAATATAATACTAAATTGATTGTTAACAAAGAACCACATACTATCAATTTTAGGAGGCATAAATAGTAATTTAAATATACAAAATATATGTGATAGTTTTTTATTCATTCGTGACAATATTTATATTCAACTAACAAGTTCTTCTTAAAAGATATATATGATTTTTTTTAACTTAAATTTCACCACCATAAAATTGAATCCACCCCATCCCTCATCCCCTGCCTTTCCTGTTTCTTTCTTTAAACAAACTAAAATAAACGTGGTCATTAATCTTTGGTCATGGTGTCAGAATCAGTAAGAATGGGTGTGATGATCACATACAGAAGATTACGACCCAGAAATGTGGTGATAACCAGTTTGAAAAAAAATAAAAAGAAATACATTTTTGATTAATGGATATAAATGTTTAGAAAGATTGCCATTTAGTGTATTAAAATATGTAAACCGATCTAGTTGAATGATAATTTCTCGTTTTCTTGGGGAAACAAGCCTACACATGAAAAGTTACTTAAATGTAGTGATTATGGTGGCTACAGTGCCACTGGTCCCACTTTCTTAAAAGCAGTCATGCTCTTCAGCTATTAATTCCTTGTTCCTTCCATTGTCACAGTGAACCCTGGTCTCCTCCAATCAGATCAACGATGCAAGGACACATGTCCCTAAAGTCATTTCTCAAGGAAATGTTTTCAGCTGGGATGCCCAATATATCCTAGTAACTTTCTCTGGAGTCTGACTAATCATTGCTTAGTTATTACTAAGTCAGACTAATCGTTATTCTAACCACTGCCAGATGATACTAAAGAGAAATTCTTATAAAGCCAATGTAGCAAAAATATTGTTGTCAACATAACTTGGACATCCAAATTAAGCATCACATTTGCATTCATTTCCTGTCAAACCCTTGAAACTTAAAAAGCACAGATGCTTTTAACAAATATGATATTCAACTTCTACGTTACTAGCACCAGATCATGTATTATGTGGTTGAACATGATTTATAGTTGTGAGCTCTTATACAGAAACCAAATGTGGGCAAGGAAAACAAACATTTTAAATGCAAAACTTAATAATAAAAGGCATCAAGGGATTACATATAAAAGAGATAACAAACCAGTTAATACTGAAATTATATCATATAGTAAACTCTTGATATTTCTGTAATTTATAATCACATAATGTGTATTATTTCAGGTGTCACCCATAAACTAGTAAAATATTTACATTTTAATATCTTCTGGATTCAAAATAATCCGGGATAAATAAATGTGCCTTCATTGCAAGGACATATGCATTTTATCTTGAACTTGCCACGAATAGGCACAGTTTCCCATGGCATTCCACTCCCACAGAAAAGACATATAACAGTTCATTATCATATGTCCAAGTTGACCTCCCTCTTCAGATTAAGAAATGTGGAGCTCACACCATCCTGCGCACACTCATATGGCAGTATCCCAGAATACCGTTTGCTGTTTAGAATAGGGCGGAGGGCTGTACTTCTTGGTACCTGCATTCTTCTTCCAGCTGGGCAAGATAGGCATGCTATCCTGTTTGCAAAGGCCCTTTTCCGTTTTCTGTCTAGCCTTTATTTCCTTGCACAAGCAACGCTTTTTCTCAATCATCTCAAGCATTGTATGGTCTCCATGAAACCACTGCATGCATGCCACCTAGCAAAAAAGAAAGAGTGAACACAAAAGAAAAAAATGGAATGAAAGCATATTTCTTTTGCACTATGCTAGTAGTTTATTAGAACAATGTCACTGTTTCTACATCTCTTTTTAAAATTCTTTTTTGTTTTGTTTTGTTTTAGACAAGGTCTCACTCTGTCACCCAAGCTAAAGTACAATGGTGTCGTCACAGCTCACAGCAGCCTCGATCTCCTGGGCTCAAGTGATCCTCCTATCTCAGCCTCCCCAGTAGCTGCGACTACAAGCACATACCACCATGTCCAGCTAATTAAAAAAAAAAATTTTGGGTAGAGATGAGGTCTCTCTATATTGCCCAATGTGGTTTCAAACTCATGGGCTCAAGCAATCCTCCCACCTCAGCCTCCCAAAGTGCTGGGATTATAGATGTGAGCTACTGTGCCCATTCCAAAAACTCTTAAGATGAATTAGGAAATAGAAATATAAAATTTCTTACAAAACAAAAATAAAAGCATGGAAACTAGAAAGAAATTTTGTACTTAAATTAGTAAACATCATGATATTTAACAATAATTTGGGCATGAATATTTTTCAATATGTTCTGAAAGTTCATGATATGAAAAGTAAATGTTTTATACTTTTAAGCAATTTTCCAAATATTTACCTATAACATTATGTTGGCTCCATTGCCTTATTAGTTCCCATATTTTTTAATTCAATTATTGGAACTACGTTTCAGTGAGGTCTAATATGAACGTGATATGTTTTAAAGATGTTAATAAATATTTATTTTATTCTCAAAATAATTTTTAAATACTTAGGTTTATTTATAAAGAGAATAAGTAGAATAGATATTTTTAATAATTGTTCTCATCAAAATGATTTTCAGTGTATACCATATGCTTAGAATGTAAATGCTTAAATATTTCTTCTGCAAAGAAGTTTTTGGTATAGTTTTGAATGCTTCAGCAAATGTCTACATTAGAATCATTTGTCCCTATAGTCACACTGAAAAGGATCCTAATCAACTTCAAAAAATTAGAAAAATAGATTCATGAGGTCAATTTGGTTACCAGGAGAAAATTCAGTGGGGACTGTATATTGATACACACACACACACACACACACACACACACACACACACACACACACACACACACATATATATATATATATTAAGCACTGCTTCCAGGTATATCTGGCACCATGTCTACCAGTAACTGTTCTTTGGAACACAGCTAGCATGTTGAGTCTGTCACACAAGAGCAGCAATAAAATTGAGCTCATGAGCTCCGCTAGGTTGGGGAAGCTTCCACATAATTGTTTAAGCAAATCTACTCAATGACTTGAAGCATTAAAGTTGTGCACTTGAAGTCACTGAACTTGCTGTTGCAATTTTAGGGTGATAATTACAGCAAATACATAATGCTTGCTCTATATCAGATTTCATTCTAAGTACTTTGTGTAGTTTAATTTGCTTATTCCTCATCAAAATGCCCTGAAGTCTTACCATTTATTAACCCATAGTGATGAATAAAATGAGACTTAAAGTGGTTTGATAACTCTCCCAAAGTTACAGAGCCAACAAATGGCAGAGTCATGATTTGAACCCAAGAGTTTATACCCAAAACCTAAGAGTTTATGTCCAACACCTGTGCCTTTAACAACTACACTATGCTGCCTCTCAATGTATACACAGAACTAGAAAAGATTGGGAGCATGGATTAGTACAACACTCTAAACATAAAAGTGAGGGAGTTCTATATCTAGTCCAAAACGAGGCAGGTAGGTTTTTGTGTGAACAAAGTTAAATTAAATTCTCACAATTCCCTATCATTTAGGGAGAGGACAGGACCTAGACCTAGAAAACATGGATTTAAATCCTGATGTGTCAAATTTCCACAGGTCACTGGGCTTCTTGTTTTCTTTATCTGAGTGAATGAATTGATAAATCTGGTGTGAGGTTTAAATAAGATAATGAAGGTCAATTCATTTTAAAAACAGTAAAGCATTGCCCAAGTCTTATTATTCTAACACTGATAAATAACTAGTAGTTTTTCACACCTATGCTATGCCAGGCATGTGCAAAGAGCTTTATTTTATATTAAATCCTCCCAGCCACACTGAAAGAATTTATCTTCATACTACAATTACAAAACTAAATCTCAGAAAGTTAAGAAACTAGATCATGGTCACAGCTAATAAATGATACAGACCTATGTCAAACTCAGGGCTGTCTGACTCCAAAGCTGATATTCTTTGTACTATAGTATGTATGCTCCATCACCTAAATTTTACTTCAAAATTAAAATAATAATTATTGTTGTATGTATTACTGTTTCCAGATGCTACTCAAAAATACAACTATATTTGTGGTTTTATGAATGGGAATAAAAACTGCTTATTAAATAATTAAATCAAAGTTACTAGCTTGGATTTGGAGCCCAGAAGATGATACTGTCAGATGAATGCCTTGCTTATGCCTAAATAACAGAAAGTTCCTTGAAAAGATGAGCTGTATTTTATGTCTCTGGTGTCATCTAGTTCCTAGCTCAGAACCATGGACATGAGCATTCACTTTTTAAACAAAATTTTAGGTGTTTGTTGAGTTAATCTAATGAATAAGTGTGTGTTCCAACAGGAGACTGTCAAAGTGGCTCAGAAATTTTTCAACAGACAATATTTTATAACATGATAATCTGTACAATAAAAATGCAGCAACTCTATTTTGGTGAAAACGCAAGCAAAATTTATTAACTACAAACTGTCATAATGGAATTTATAACACAGAATTTCCAGAGGACAAGCTCCAAATATCACTCATCTCAGTGGTCCCAACATGTAGCACAGAGTCCTAGGCTCTCAATAAAAGTTTTTTAAATTAGATAGAAGCCACCATCATAGAACAGTTTTTGTTGTCTCTCAAAAAAAAAAATAGATAATCTTCTTAGTAAAATCTTCTGGGTTCTACATATTTCAACATCGTTGCAAAACCTCCAAACTTCTTTAAGGCTCAGTATTTCTCACAGCATCACTTCTATATTTGTATTTATTTACTTGTCTACACAAACATTAAGTCATATGTTACTCAATTCCCTTTAATATTTTTATGGTATAAATTGGTATGTCCAACTGAAAAATAATTTTTCTGCATTACTTTGACAACAGTGTCACCAATATATTTCATAGTTGCATAACATTTCATATACGTATATACAGTGTATTGTATTATCCATAAAATATGTATTTTGTGTCAAACAGAAATGCATGCTATATAGGCGTGTACATTTATTAATAGATTTCTTAAAACTCTAAAGACTAGAAGAATAAGGATAAAAATTATGAAGCTTGGAATTTTATTCTTTACATTTTTCTTTTATTTTAAAATAGTTATATATCCACTTGATTGTTAGAACGCACTAAAATATTAGGAAAAGAAAATCGCTTTTTTTTTCAGACTGACTCCATAATATTTAACTCTTATCTTTTGGAGACGTGTATGTTGAGTGAGAAAGTGTTGCCCAATAAATAAAATTCCATGAAAAAAGCATTGCCCAATACATGAAAGATGGCTAGATATTAGATGATAATTCAAACTCAAGTTGCTGGAAGACTGCCAATTCAAAATACAAATATACATTTTAAAATATCTTAACAAATAGATTCTAGCATAGAATCTTCTTCTTTAAAATCTGCTATCAATTTGTTTGCATTTGAATTCCCCCAAAAATATTTCTATGTTAAGATGTGACAAATAAACATAGAATATAATTATATTATGGCAAGATACATCTGTTTTCCATATTTATTTTTAAATAGCACATGTTTGGGTGCATATATTTTTTTTTAATTTTCAAAATAAAACTCCAATGTTACTACTGTGGCCATTTCCATCATTGAATCCTCCCAAAATATATATCTAAATAATATTTTTTTCTGATAGTAAGATGTTATGCTTTCATTCACTGTTTTGCATATAATAAATAGCATGTTTAGCAAGCATATGAATTATGTTAAGAATACTACCCATAAAAGATTACATTGTTTTTCTACTACCCATACAAGATTACATTGTTTTTCTATTTTTTTTTTTATCAAGAAATTCTTCATGTTCTTTAAGGAAAAATATGTGTAAAATCCCATTCCATCTCTCCCTGGAGTCAGAACTGTAGGAATTGACTACTGCAACAAATTTGAAACCATGCCCAGTAAATAAACTCTTATAGTTTAGTTATTTAATTCAGTGGCCTTATTTCTTATCTTTAATACAAGACATTTATTATACTATATATCCCATGAAGAAAGAGAAAACATATACGTAGGTACATAAGTATACATCAAAAGATAACTGTAGGACAATTGTTCCATTAGTACGAACACACATCTCTAGGACAAGATTTTTATACTAACATGATTAATCGGAAGCAATATTCTTGGATAATAAGTTCATGGAAATTAAATCAAATGAAGCTTCCTGTCAAGGAGGTGAAATTTCAATCTCCACTTCTTATATGCAGGCTACACACAGTGACTTCTTCCTAAAAAGTATGGTATGGAAAGTGAGGACGGAAGTAACTATACATTGTAGGAACCTGGTGTTAGGTCTGAATGTTTCTGCCCCCTTAGAATTCTTATGTTAGAGTCTTAACCTCCAAGGCGATGGTACTAAAGGGTGAGACCTCCTCAAGGTGATTGGGAGGTGCATAGGACTAGTACCCTTACAAAATAGGCCCAAGAGAGCTCCACCTCTGCAGCCATGCTGCTGATACAGCAAGAAGTCAACAGTCTGCAGCCAGGAAGCGTGTCTTCCCCAGATCATAAACATGCTGTCTTGCTGCTCTTGGACTTCTCAGTTTCCAGAACTGTGAAAAATACTTTCTGTTGTTTATAAGCCACTCATTTTATAGTATTTTGTTCTAGTAGCCCAAGCAGACAAGACACTTGGCAAACACCACCTCCAACAGATGATCAACAGTGGTAAATTACACTGGTAGCATGTATCCTTGTTATAATGTCATGAGAACAGAAGCACTTTTATCTCTGCCATCTTCCTCCTCAAAACCCGTAACTCCACTCAAATCACGAGAAAAACACCAGAGAAACCTACATTGAGAGACAGTCTACAAAATACCATACCAGTACTCCTCAAAGCTGCAAAGGGCATCCAAAATAAGAAAAGTCTGAGAAACTGCCACAGCTTAGAGAAGACTAAGGAGATCCAATGACTAAGTGTAATTAATTTACATGCTATCCTGAAAGGGACTCTGGAGGAGGAAAAGAACACTGGATTAAAAACTAAGAAAATCAGAATGAGGTATGGATTTAAGCTGATAATGATGTATCTATATTGATTCATTTGTCAGGACACATGAACCATGGTAATGTAAGATATTAACAATGGGAGAAACAATGGGTGTGGAATATGTGGGAACCCACTGTACATTCTTTGTAACTCTTCTGTAAATGAAAAACACTATTCTAAAATTAAATATATATCTATATATATGTACACACACATATATGTGTGTAAATGCATGTATATATATGTGTGTATGTTTAAAGATCAAGTGAAGAGACTATATTCTCTCCACATGTTAATTTTAACTGTATCTTTCATTCTTTAAAAGGAAGCAACATGGTATTATGGAAAGAGTTAAATGACTTGATTGGGATACTGATCATTGAATGACATTGAAAAGTCATGAATATTTCTGAATTTCGTGAATACTATATATTGAATAAGCATTGATACATAATTCATACATGCATAGTATATAAATTTATATATGCCTCACATATACATTTTATGGATATTGTACTATATATATAATGCATATTGCTACACACTTCACACTTTATATGGTTGTAGGAAGCAGGGAGCTAAAGCATATAAATAAAGAAAGCCCCAAACGTAACAGTCTAATCTAATGCTCCCTCAATGCATCAGGAGTAACATAAATGAGAAAGAGACTTTAGTTCACTTCAATAATTACTTTCTCTAGGAAATAAAATTAATTACTTCCTGAGATTAAGAGTATATTTTCTCAAAAGAACAAAGGAATAGCAAGGCAGTGCAATAATAAATCTCCATAATATTTATTTAAAATATTCAATTTTCCAAAGTAGATAAATCATAAAGAGAAAAAAATACTCTGGAATAAGCACTTGGAGCATTTCGCTATTGAAAATGATACCAAAATAAAACTGATACAAGCATGCATATCTCCATTGATTTTGATTTTTCTGCCTCATTAGTTAGCATGTGAAAAACAATAATTTATCAAAGGCCTAGGAGACAGAACCCAATGCCAAGCAAGCGCCTTCTTAGCCTTGGAATTAATTTCAGCTGGGAGTCTTGAGGCTTGTGAGAGTAAAATTTAATTTCTTAAACAATAAACACAGCAATCAATACTAATTTTCAGATGATCTGGGGCAACATTATCAGTCCTGTGTTGCAGTTTCTCGGCCAACTTCTCCAACCTGCATTGCCTGTTTTGTGGGAAATTATCATTTCCTGTCTAAGGAGTGTAAGTTTAACCTGGCTGAAAAGGAAGCTGGAGTTCTCAAAGTTCTCTAGATTTTGTCTTTAAAGGAAGTTTCTCCAGGAGACCATGGTGAGGGAACCAGGTAGAGAAGGCATGAAAGTCAGTGGGCGTGACTCAAGAAGGGGAAGCAGCTTCTTCAGAAATTATGGGAGGTAGCAGGTCACCTGCAACTGTGCTCGCCCTGTCATTAAGAGTCATGAGGTTAGCCAGAGGTGTTATTGCTCTCAGTAAAAATGTTCTTCCTCTCCCATGTAGTAGGAAAAGAGGTTGATTCTTGAATTATAAAAACATACAGGAAAAAATAAACATGTGAACACCATGGCTTTTTATGTATCTTCGAGATAGGAGTTGGCAAACTACAACCCACTGGCCAAATATACAGCCCACTGCCTGTTTTTGTACTGTCTATGAGCAAGAATTTGTTTTTATATTTTTAAATAGTTGAAAAACTGAAATGAAGAATATTTCATGACACATGATAATTACATGAAACTCAAATGGTGGTGTATATAAATCAAGATTTGACGCACACAGATGTACCTATTTGTTGACCTACTGTCTGTCTACAAGGTAGAATTAAGTAGTTAGGATAGAGACCATAGGCTCACAAAGCTGAAAATATTTACAATGTGGCCCTTTACAGGAAAAAAAAAAAACGCTAAACTCTGAATCAGTGTAAGATAAAAAATAATTAATAAAATTATAACTAACCACTTTGCCATGATGCATAAACTATCTGAAAAGATCAAATAAATAGTATGCTAAACCTGTAAAAAGTCAGAAAATAATATTTAATTGAATTAAGCATACAAAAACTTGTTAAATTTCCACTCACCTGCACCCTGATAAGTGGGCTTTGGAACAAACTACTCTTTCCTAAACGTGTTTTCAACTAAGTAAATGATCACTTGACCCTCAAAATAAGTATCTATTAGAATTGTCTGATAGAAGGAAGAAAGGGTAATGTCAGTATTGGTGCTATATAAAGAACTATAAAACAAAACCAAGATTGTTGATTCACATGTGCTTACAATATTTTTCATAATTGAGTTTGGCCCATTAGATTAACCAGAAATGATGAAAGCTAGATTTGAAATCAGTGCTAGAAATTAATTTAGAAAAATTATTTGGGCATGTCAATTACATATTTTATAATTCCATCATTAGAAGGAAAAGCAGTATGTTAGAATTAAAGAGATAAACTAGTTTAAGTTGTATAGATAAGAGATTTAATACTAGGTCAACTCTTTTTAATAACCCTGCAGAAGTTACTTAATTGCCTGTGATGTGTTACTGTGGTGACTTAACCTGAAAAATGTAAGCTTAATTTGAGAACTTTCCCCTTAATTTTAGTTATATATATATATATATATATATAATATTTTGGAAGTTATGAGTCAACTTTACATAGTTTGGACAACAACATAGCCCTCAATAATCTTTTGAAATTGATATAACATAGAGCTGGAAGGATTATAATTTTCCGTACTTGTCAGCATATTCAGTAATAAAATTGCTTTCTTTTGTTGTTGTTGTTGTTTTTCCTTTTGAGACAGAGTCTTGCTCTGATGCCAGGTTGGAGTGCAGTGGCGCAATCTCAGCTTAATGCAAATTCCGTCTCTCAGGTTCAAGTGATTCTCCTGCCTCAGCCTCTTGAGTAGCTGGGACTACAGGTATGGACCACTACACCCAGCTAATTTTTGTATTTTTAGTAAGGACAGGGTTTCACCATGTTGTCCAGGGCGGTCTCGACCTCCTGACCTTGTGATCCACCCACCTCGGCCTTCCAAAGTGTTGGGATTACAGGTGTGAGCCACCGTGCCCAGCCAAAACTGGTTTCTTAGTTGTCAAATCACAAGTCTTTCAAATGATTATTACACAGAAAAATAGTCTTTTTTAACGAGCATATTCGACCCATGTATCTGTTAAAAAATAATTGATGTTTTGGAAACATATAGAGGCAATCCAACTTCTTATAATATTTTATGCTAAATGTTTAAAAGGAACAGTCAAATAATTCATGAGGATTTACAATTATAGACACCATTTATGCCACTTTAAAAAAGTATAAGTTCAAATCTAGGAAGATGATTCTGAACTAAATAATTTTTCTCCTTTTTATGAAGGCCAAATGAAGCTATTTGAATGATAATCTAAGTGAGTGATACCAAACTAATAGGGACTTTTCAATTCCATTGGCCAGATTTGATTTTAGGCTTTCAATCTCACTTTGATGATGTTGTACAAGTTATTTATCTGGCTTTCTTGCATAACATGAAAATTAAGGATTATATATAAAATGTACCTAACTTTTAGACTTTGATATTATTTGAAATAATATGTATCTTTGTTGTAGCTTTAGGTTTTTCTATAGTTTTCCACCTGTATTTCTCTTCCATCTTTATCTTTGATCTACTGATCAGGTATTTCTTTAATTATCCCCTTGTAATTCTCCTTCATTTATCAGCACTGTTGACTCAGAACATATACTATATGAAAAAATTATTAGGCAATCTATACCTGAAGCAGATACTAGAATTGCAGTACTTATTTCTCATGTCTAAATTTAGTTTTGAGATAGAGATATTTTGAGAAAATGAGAACCATGTCTTGATTTCAGAGTTGCTTTTGAATGCAAAATCACTGGTACACATTAACTCCTGCTCTCTTTTTCTAGATCTAAAGATCACTCTTGATGTATAGTCTTATTAACTACTAGGTGCATAATAACAAACATCACATGTTGATATTTTAAGTTATGTATACTATTTATTTTTATGTATCTGTGCTTGCTTGCCTTACCAATTACATAAAACTCATTCATCAAGAAGATTTAAAAGTTATAAATGAATAAGACTTACAATTACATGATTATAAAGAAAAATATCTTTAAATTAACATCTATTGCTCATTTTCTCTGCCTGTAAAAAGAGGAAGACACCTAACTCTTCAATTTTATGATGATGTCCTTTAAGCAAGACTCACATCACAAATTACTTTCAGGGGTGAAGGTTGGTTTCAACTACCATGCTAAACAGTGATAATTATAGCTTATTTCAAGCTCCTAATACAATGCACATCCCTTTTTAAATATGTATGTGTATGTTTGATTTTCTATTTTCAGGCCAGGTGCACTGGCTCACACCTGTAATCCCAGCACTTTAGGAGGCCAAGGCGGGCGGCTCAGTTGAGGTCAGGAGTTCAAGACCAGCCTGACGAACATGGCAAAACCCTGTCTCTACTAAAAATACAAAACTTAGCAAGTCATGGTGGTGCAAGCCTGTAATCCCAGCTACTAGGGAGGCTTAGGCAGGAGAATCACTTGACTTGGGAGGCAGAGGTTGCAATGAGCCAAGATCATGCCACTGCACTCCACCCTTGGCAACAGAATGAGATGGTTTCAGAAAAAAATAAAAGTTGATTTTCTATTTTCTTAAGAGACAGTATAAAATGAATAAAATGGATAAGATGACCTGGTTTTTATCACTTATTATGTGTGAAATCAGAGCAATTTACCTAACCTTTTGTTTTTTTCATCTGTAAAATGAAAATAATAAAACCTCAGGTTTCTTGAGAAGATTAAGTGTCCTAATTTGGCATCTACTGAAAAGTAGACACTCAAAAATATAAGCTTCTGTACTCCAGCAGACAATGAACCCCTTGAAGGCAGGGATTCTGTAATTAATTTTCATATTCTTAGCTTTTAACAGTACAATTTTGCAGTAAATGTTCATAAAATCAATGAATGAATGAATAAACAAATGTTACACTAAGTTAAACATTTTCTAAATATTTTCAGGAAAGATACTTTTGAAATCCTTGACTCCGTGAACGAGTTCATTCCACTTTAGATCAACTAAATCCAACATCACCTCAAATTATCGAAAGTTAACAAATTATCGAAAGTTAACAAAAATATTGCCTGGGCTTTACTAACCCCAGGAGGCATCAAACCTGAAACTCAGTCCTCAACATCATGTGAGTTATACCTGGGTTTCTTTGGCTAAGAACATCTCTTTTTCAAACTCTGAACATCAATCCTTGGCCCTTTGGCTGAAGTTGAGACATAAATCAATGCTCCCTAAGCCTTAGTATGCATTCAATCAAGGGAGTATGCAACTCCCTTGGGAGTTTATTAAAATGCTAATTTTTAGGCAACAATATCAGAGAATCTGACTCTAAATCTAAATAAGTTGGGTCTTAAGCAGCTATCGTTTTATTAGGCTTCCTAGAGATTCTGATGGATGATAGGCTGAGTACCACATTTTGAGAGATGCCCCAATACTAGCTAAAGACGATAAGAGGTTAAACTAACTCAAGAGGGCACAGAAACATTCTCTCAAGATCTGACTCTTCTCATTCTCTGTCCATACATACTGGGCACAAAATGCAAATAAAGAATCAATTGAGATTTTGAGAGAAGTCAGAAAGATTTTTGTCTTAGCAAATTATTTCAAGTATAGGCTATCATTCTGTGTTATTTATAAATGTATACATGTATCTGTATGCATATTTACACATGTATATATTATTCATGATTAAATCATTGAATCATTTTACAGGTCTCTTACAAACTATTAATCAAACCTTCGGTGGATAAATGAAACTTAGACCTTTTTGTCATTGTTGTCATCACTACCATTGTCTACATCTTAATTATTATCAAAATCCTGGGCAAAATAACCAGAGTGTTTCCCCACAGTGGGCAAGTCACTGTTTAAGCACTATGTCTGTTCCATCTTAGCTCACCTCCAAATCGCTTATTCACTGATAGAACCTCCATATACTTGTGTACTAAAAGTACATTACCCACGCTGGGTACAGCATCAAAAGAAGTCCTGAAGGTAAATTTTTAAAATTTTATTTCATCAGCCACACTGCAGATCATTTCAGTAAACACTGTTTTCTTCAGTTTCATGGTAGAAGATAAATATAGTACAGTAATCCTTCCACATGTATTTATGCTTCTCTAAGTATATTCACAAGTACGGTAAGATGTTAGTGTCTCTTGACTGAGTTACATAAAAGTGTTAGCTGATACACTGAATTGCATTAGGAGAAAAAGACAGGGAGAAAGTCTTCACCTGGGAAAAAGGCCAGGAATGATTTTCATTCCACCATGAAATAAGATACTAATTGCATGAAACCATCATTGTTTTACAAACTCTTTTTGCTGTAGCGAAATTTTAGAGAATAAAATTTCAACATCTAGAAAATATAAAACATTTGCATATTACAAGATGACAGCTAATGCAAAACAATAAAATGTTAACTTTGTATCTCTTAGGAGCAGATGCAAAGTGCAAATCAGAAGCGTATATGATTTAGCACATGTTCTCTGGTGAAACACCATGACCAGACATACAATGAAAACCTACCGTCCAACAGCACATCATCCATCAAGGTGTGAGTGACATGGCATTTGCTTCTTTATGCATATATACAGAGCATCTATACAGGTGTAATAAGTAAATTATTACAAGTAAAGATACAGAAAAATAAAATGATAGATAAAAAATCATAATATTGCATGAGAAAAAGTTGATTTGTAACTTAATTCTTGTGTGCCTGAAATTGGCTAAAAATTTTGTTGCATTAAAATTTGTATGAAGTTGTGAATAATATCTTATGCATAAGTGATATGTGATGCAATATACTTATATATTACACTGTAAGATGAGGCTTTTCAGAAGAAAACTGATTCATGCTAAAATATATTAAGAAAAAGTTTATGTCCACATACAGAACCATGGTACAAGCTTTAAAAAGCAATATATAATTCTTGATTTAACTTTTTACTGTTTTATGATTATAAAGTCTTTGCCCTTGGAGAGTGAAAATGACTATAGAAAAAAGTGTGATATATAATTTTCCAATAAAGAAGACACAACTTATCTCAGTAATTAAACCTAGTAATTACTACAAATACAATTTCACCTATTAATTGATTAAGCTAATTGTGTGTAATAAAGAAAGAATCCTCTGAGAAGATTCCTGAGTTAATTTATACATTTTTAAATTATCAAGAATGCTGTAAGTAGAAAGCCATCTAAAGAGATATTCCCTGAAGGAACAAGCAGTATTACAAGATAAAATTCAATTATAACAAAGGTATTGTTATTGATATTTTTCACTAAGTATATTCTCTTAATCATTTACATTAGCATTAATACAATTTCAAATTTCATTATAAAATATTGGTTTTTAATAGTATATATGGGCTTATATACTATTAAAAGCCCTTATATACAGATAAATGAGGGAGAACCACATCTCAATAGACATGTGGTTTATCCAGTAAAAGAAAAGAAAGTTCATAGGCAAGAAAAATATACTCAAACTCAAGAACAGACTTTAATAATAATTGGTGAAACAGCAAAAAAATATTTTTAGTTTTTATAATTTTGAACTAGGAAAGTACCTGTAAAATATGTTTATTTCTCCACTAGAATGCATTTCCCAAAATGAGCATAAGTACATTATAAAAGGAGAAACACACTGGCAATCCCAAAAATTCTCTTCTGGAGCCACTTTCTATTTTGCCAGCTCTGGGCCAAGTCATGTCATTTATCTTGGCCTTAGGTTAGAAAGGACCAGTGGGTCCAGACTGTGGAATGTATCATGCTCACAGTTGT